>JABASD010005713.1:0-11758 GCA_019776165.1 Pogonognathellus flavescens
ATCTCTCGTCTGTGGTCAACCTTTTTGGCGCCAAATCGACGCTGGCCTGCTCTGAATAAGTTTCACTGTTTTAAATATTACGAAACTACATTGTTTATTTACACCCGGTATTGACTGGTTAACATTCGAGTTATACAAATGATTTTGAAGTATACTCCACGATCCTTTATGTTTCGGAGAAAACAGACAATCATACTTACCTTGCATTATTCCGATACAAAGAAGGGGTGTTTTGCGTCAGAATCTATTTTGAGAAATGACTTCAAAGAATCATGCAAAATAGATGCAACGTCATTTTATAAGCATTCTCCTCCTAGTGGGTCGTCAAATCGATTCGCGTTCCACATTTCATTCAAAATTTATGCACTTTCGGACAAAAATATCATTAGGTACATTATTTGTCCTATCTGTGCTGTAAATTTTGAGGATTTAGTTGTCATATTGACTGTAACAGCTACATAAAATGTAAATGATACGAGATAAATTTATGCTTTCAGTGGATCATATCCCATGTCAGTTGTGCATTGAGTATTACGGACGGACGGTTTATAAAATATATGTTTAGGTAGGTGTAAATATATGTGTATGAGTACTAAACCTAAAGAAGACTCAAAGCTAATTAAATTAGTCTCTTCAGTTCCCTCTTTGAACAGAGGAAAGTTCAAAGAAATTTTAATTAACTGGCACCATACGGTCATCAAGCTCAGTTGTTCAAATTAATACGAGAGGATGAACTATGTAGTTCTACTTATTATCATTTGTTCACAAGGCAGATTCTCTCTTTATAAATTTTGTACAGCGAGCTTATGTTTTACAGTTGTTTTATCTTTTATATTTATATGTTTTGAGTGTATTGGGTTCTACTTCGATGAATTTACTTGTAAGTGCATATGAACTGTAATATAAATTATGAATATGTTCTAAAGTTCTAATATATTCTATTATCTGTAAGTTCTATATTTCTAGAGTATTAGGCATCAGCATGTACAGTTTTAAAGTTTCTATGAGCAAGAGATTAACGAAGGAAAATGATATGTGTTTTACCAACTACTTAAATATCATTTGCAACTCCGAATTGCGTAAGTTGAAAAGATTCATAACATAAAACAACATGTGGTACAATATATTTAGACATTTGGACTGCACTTTGAATCTTCATCTCGGGCTGGTATGCACCCTATTAGCATAATATACCTTCTGACACTTCTGTCATTCATGTTCTGTTAATCCAACTGAGCATTAACAAAACATTCGAGAAAATATAAATTATCCAAGGTTAATAGGGTATCCTACATATAACAGTCTACAATCAACAGTATAGTAGATGAATATCAGATTACATCTATACTTGTATTTATGTGTGCTTCTACAAACACTAATAGTACAACATTTGTACTTACAGATGCAAAATTATATTTATAGAAAATAAGGCTTTTAAACATTTCAAACAGTGACATTTATGTGGGAGGCAGGTCTTGGTCTTAGGTATTAAAATACATGATTTGTATGAAATTGCAATAAACCCAACTTGATATTTGAGTTGACTTATATAGTATGTACCTACACCTAGTATGTGTATATGTATGTGAGTAATTATTTCCATCCTGTACAATATTAATTATTCTTGACGGAGCTGTCGACCCGTAGAACAGATAAAGATAAATATTCAAACACTTTTTCATAATGAAATGTTTGAATATTTTAAATATTAGTATGACTGCAGGCATTATAAGATTTTATTCGAGTTTATAGGAAAGAAATTCAATATTTGTGTAAGTTTTAACCCCATTACTTGGTAATGATACACAATCATTATAGATTACTAATAGTGATAGATTAATATTAACAAAAAGTTTCTTGTACATGTATTGTTTTGTCTTAAAATTTGAGATTGTATTGCCATGTTCTTGTGCATTATCTGCAACTTCAAAAATGTTAAACTGAAAGGTTTACAGTCATCTTTAGCATAATACTTGTTCTACACACCAGGGTAGAATTATTAATACGTTAATCCTCACATTATGCAGTAACAGTCCTTTTTATCTATTTCTGTGCATGATGCAACAATACCATAGCATTTATTTACTTCTAACAAGCTGTGAACTATACATCAATGCATTGAAAATACCTAAGTTTAATATGCAAAATTGCACTTGCTTTTTTAAAACTCACGAACCACATGTCAAATTCACAACTCCCTTTCTGTGTGTTTGAACCCGACACATGCAGAATTACGTTGAGTTTGTCATATTTATTTTGCTATAAGCATATGCCATTGCTAAAGTTGAATTTTACAGTAGACACAAACCGAAGGCGAGGATCATGTATGATTACATGATATTACATCTTGTTTCAGACAACAGGACGTGCAGTAGCAGTGCAGTGCACAACAGCAAATAAACCTTGACATCCAAGTAAACGAAATGCGGATGAAGGAATAAGGCAAGTGATATATAAAATATTATATAATAGCGTAGTAATATTATTTGTACATATTGCAGCTGTTTTATAGACGCATTAGGGATGTGCTTCTCACTTTTATAAGGAATCGTAACAGCAGCAGCATGAGGACAAGGAAACAACACGAGTCATTCTTTTATATAATACATATAATGTGTCGAACAAACTTTGAGTACGTGATGAAAATGTCAAGTTGGCATTTTCAACGAGAAATCGTAGCTCGGTTTGCTTTGGTGGGCATCAGCTCAGTCGTACTGCATTATACTGTTTCTTTTTCTGCTTCACTCCAAGAGAGCAGCGTATAACTGAATGTTCTTTTACTGAATGTTACTCAGGAGTGACACAGGAAGGGAAACCAACCATGGAATAAAAGAAACTACGCGTCATTTGGATGGCTTGATGTTTTGTTGAGTCAGAAGATTTCAAAGAGTAAGACATGGGAAAACTAAATTCAGATTAAACCCACCCAAACTTGTCATCTGATAAATTGAAGACGCACTCTAAGGATTTTCGGAGATGTTTTAGGGAAATGCCTAAAACCGTTTTGCAGTGTGCGATCTCAGTTTATTTACTTACATTGAAAAATCAGATTTCACGCATATAAAAAGCATTAAGCCCATTTTTCGACATTGTAAGTGTAATTAGCATGTGAATCTTTATGAAAGCTTTGATAGATAATATTTTTGCTAAAAACATTATCATAGCTACAGCAATCGTAAGATTATACCATAAGGTAAACTATGACTTACTTTATGTACATTAAAACAAGCGATTACTTGATATTGGAGCAAAAACATTTTCTACCTACCTACTTAATGTAGAAAAAATAATTAATTCGTGTTAATAATTTCAGAGGGAGTTTATAGGTAAACATTGTGCATTTCGACATTTGTTGTTTAACATTGCATAAACAATAAAGGTCTTATTTGTGGGAGTTTAAGTGATTGCTTACTTTGATTTATCTTGTAAACACTCAAACATACTTTAAGAAAGTGGGAAAAAAGTTAACTGTAAAAGATAGTGGGTATTGATATACTCAGAGTAGGTAGTCCATTATGTTATCGGTACCTATTTGTGATAAACACGACACGTATCTACTAAAGGAAGATTTTCTTTGGAAGAAGTAGAATATGGTACAAGTATAGCATCATTATAAATCACATGGAGGCTCAACTTACAGTATAGGAAATAAAAGACTTTGATAAAACGGTGTACTTGGACTTCCACAAGAATTACTTTCTCTCCAAGATATTTCATTTAAACTCAAGTGGAGGAAATTCATTTCCTTTATACTTTTCGTAAGGGGAAAAGAGCAACGCTTGAAAAGTAAACTTTTTAAATGTAAGTTATAACTTGTTCTTATACTAATATAGCTATGTGTCTAAAGTTAAGTAACTGGTTTTGGATTACTGTGTGCAATTACTATCTTTTGTCTCACTGCTTTTGTTGACAGGGAGCAACGTGTTGTGGGGCGTATGTGTTTATTCAAGTTACAGTCAGAGTAAAATGTACTAGCATTCTAATAGTAATTAAGCGGTTGTAATTATTGATGCAATAAGTTATAATATATGGAAATTCAATGATCCAGTAGTGCGTTTTATTCAGCCAAAACTGTTTCTAAGCTGTACAATTAACTACTGTACGTGCAGATAGAGATAAAGTTGATAGAAAGCAAAGTGAGATGCAATGCACAATGCAAAAGCAACTCAAGTCATTTAGACGAGCGTACAATTCCAGGTGAGCAGCACTTTCTTCTTCCTTTCAGGGGTCAGTCTCTACAACAACAGCACTTCACTTCCTTTCAATCCACACTAGTACCAAACAGTAGTTAGCGTTATATATTCCACACAAATGAGTCGGCGAACTATGCTTCCTCCAGTATTCTCCCTACGAATTTCCTCTCACGGTGCTATAAATCGCCTTAATAATATTTCCTATTGCTCCAAATCCCTAACTGTATTTTACAAAGGTAGGGTAGAAATACATCATCTAGTTCCCCGTTTTCATTTTCAACAGTTGTGAATTATTTTCCCTACAGGAAAAAATTAGGCATCAAATCACGAACGAATGAAATGACACAAAATCGTCGTTTATGTGAATGTAACTTAAGAATACCTAATGGAAAATATGAGGAAGGGAAAAGTATTTCTTTTTAATATAGTATGTAGATGTGAATTTTTCCCGACTAGTAAATTAAGAGCAAATATAGTTTGTAAATATTTGTTAATAAAGAGAAACGAGTCTGTGAATGTTAAATGGGTAAGGTTGGATAGTTAAATTTTTTTATTCCAATGCATTGCATTCTTATACAACCTAGCAAGAAATTTGTGAGGAATGCTTTCAGGTTTAATATTATAGTGTAAGTCAGATTTGGAAAATAAATTTGCTCCTTGTTATACACAGTAACAATAGCATGAATGCAGTAAATATAATAATGCCATAATATTATTTTCGTACAGAATTTATGCAGTCTACGAAACTTGAAAAAATCGTACAGGTAGTATTTATATTCAGTGAAAAACAACTTTCAAATTTTTATATACTTACAACATACCACATACCTACATTATCACTTCATCTCGCTAACAAAACATTTATCTCTTTTTGCAAGCAAGTGTCCAATGACTAAACAAACAGAAATAACATTCTGTAATTTTAGTCTATGACTGGTGGTGGTGTTTGTGCATCGTCTTTGTTCCATTCTTTCAGCTCCACTGTCGTTATTCGGTTAGAAGTAGACGGTCTTGGCGAGTACTTTTCAAAAGGAAAACCTCTTCCAAAGGTCAGAGTGGCTGAAAAATATTTATTCAAAATACCGTACTGTACAAGTATGAAGATTTCCAGAATAACCATATTAAGTACTCAATCTCAATCACGTTATGTAAATAGTTTATAATTTTTTCAAAATGTCTTAACTTAAGTTGTGACTACCACCAATAAATAAATTAGAATAAAGTTCTTACAATTAGTGTAAATAATAATACACTTTGTATATATAATAATTACTATAAACTAAAAAGTAATTTTTATGTGCACTCACGCGATGTAGATGTACCGCGTTCTTTTAGTATGGGAGGAAGATGATGAGTGCGAGTCTCAATCTTACGTAGTATGTAAACAACCAGGCATATGACGAGGACCAAAAGCGTACACACAAGTCCCAGCAAAGACCAAATAATAATGTCATACTGTTGAGTAACCTCCAGCCAAACCTCATTTTGGATGTTCAAACTGAAAAATAATGTTAATGAAAATGTTTAAACATTTATACATTTACAAAATTGCAGTATAGTTTGCAAAATTGTTTACGCCTGTGCAAAATACTTAAATATTGAGCTGTATAGCAAAATTTTGAGATTGTTAGTACATTGAATATAATCATTAAATTATTATGAGAATTACTATTTGAATGAGCTGTATACCTGTCCTCGACACGTATTTTGGGGCAAATGCAGGCCATTGTTCTTTAGAACTGGTTCTTTCCGCTTTGTGAGGGAAGCAATAGAATTCCGTAGTGATTTATTACACTAATGGATGAATGCAAATAATACAAAGGAAGGCAGTAGAAGGCAATTGCTAATTACAATAAACCGTTATTGTGAAGTCGTAATCTCGTAATACAGTGTTCTTATAGATTTATGCCAATCAATGATGGAAATATGTTTGCTTAATCGCTGTAGCAGGAAATAATCCTATTTCACGAAGCTCTCAGACCGAGACTGATTGTCAGTTCGATTTGTAAGGCTGCAAAATATTATGAATATGAATATGACGCATATATATTTGAACACATTGCAATTGCCTTTTCATATGTAAACGACACAATTTGCATATAGGCATACATACGTATTAACGTATTCATTCGTTACAGCACGATTTCTGTTTTGATTCTCTGGAAATAAAAAGAACGGTTGGAGAAAGGATTGTTTGCGTTCATCAACGAGCTCCAGCAAATGGAATGTAACCTGAGACTGTCGCCAGTCAACCAGACTCAACAGTAATAAAAGCTATTATTCATTGCTTTATAGTAATCACTTGAATTGTTTTATTGAAAGGTTCTGTTTAGTTAGTTATACGCTTTAATTTATCTAACTTTTAATGTGTATATAACAGTCAAACGCAGTCATAAGGTCCATTACATGACATCCGCGTATACAACTGATCGAGTTACTTTACTGCGATGAGAAACATTTGATCCACAAGAGTGACTATTATCGATTGCCCTGTCAGCAAGAACATAATCACTATACATATCATTATTATTCTACTAATAGTAACCACAATTTTTATGTACGTAGATTTCCATTACTCATGACTCATGAATGAGCTTTTAATACCTTATCACTGCTATAGAAGCGAGGATATTAAAGTTTATGCAAGTAATTAGAAATCCCTACAATGGTTCTCGACCAGCATTGACTTTGCATTTTTATGGCATGTACCTAGATATGCACATTCAGCAACAAAAGCAAGACCAAGAAGCAACACATTGACTTAATACAGTAAATGACTATATGAACAAGAAGAAAAGAATTCTTATAAGCTAACCTAAAAATAAGTCAAGATAGCAATCAAGATTTGCTTTCAATTTTACACACAAATGACTATAATAGATACACTGCACTATGGTTTGTATTTGTAAGACTCCTGGGACAGTGTGACATAACCTATACTAACTGTACGTGGTAAATAAAGTCATTTATATTTTATCCGTACCGACCGGCGACCGGTCCCTAATGTTATGAAATTAATGAAGATAATCAATTGCATGTATTAATGCATTGTGTTATAGAGAAGAGTAAATGGATGATATGGGGCAAAGTGCAAGAACTGTTACATACCTGCTTGGGTATCGTGTGTTTTATTAGAATGTCTGGTGTTGTTGAAGCGACAGAAAAGATTGGTGTATTTATATCGTCGTATTTTTGTGCGATCATAAATGAATACAAAAGATGTAGTAGCATTTAGTAGCTCATATTTCTAATTTGACAGAAGATAGTTTGATGTATCACCTTCGATGCAATCCAACAACAAATACTTGTTATTTCTGTCTCGGCCTTGACTCTATTAAAAGAGCAGATAGCCGTAGATGGTGGTTATATATTGTAATATCTTATTTTTTATTCCCATAAATCAAGGAGACCTAAATACAGGGGTACAGCCAATACTCTCTTCCATTTATCTTGGCCAATGATTAAATACGTGCAGATTCACCAAACTCTTCTGTAAACACATTATTCTTCACCAACCACCAAAGAACCAAAATAGTAACAGGATTTCCAAGATATAAAGCATTTTCTGTACTTACATGCATTGAATTCCTTGTGAAGATCCTGGAAATTGTGGTCAGATCCCAGATTCACATCTGTAACTTGACTTAAATAATTTATTATTAAATTCTATTAAAAAGAAGACTTGATTCCTAATTGCAATAAACCATACTATTGTTATAAAGTAGCTTGCGCTACTTAATAAATCTACTATCTCCCACAAGGTATTATCAAACTAATATAAACTCAACATGCCATGCAACTTTTAACATTTCGATTAACTTCCACAGAAATTACAAGAAGAAAATGTTCTACCAGCAAACATTTTAATGGTACCTAATTATTTTTCCCGAGAATGCACAAATGCATTTCTTTTGCATCGTGTTGTGTGTCAGCAAACAAGGGAAAGGAATCATAAATATTCTTTTAGCAGAAGCTATAAACGTACAAAAGTCTTTAAAATGTTTATCTTAACAAGGTACCTCTATCATAGCAAGGAGCTTACATTGGTGTGTGTTTTAGACAGTAGTGTCTTCGCCTTTTATCCCTCTTACACATGTTTGTGAATGGAAATCGACCGATTTCTGCGACTGCTGTTGTTCCGCGAGCATTGCTATCAGATCCGAATTTTCCACTGACATTTCTTATCTTGCACACACCAATAATACCATTCCGATATATAGTAGTTAGGATCTCTTTCAGCCTACTTTATGATAACTTTCCCTGTACCTTACCACATTGCACTTTCTCGGTTCTGACTACTAATGCCATTTAGGACACCCATAATAAAAAACTTACAGTGCCAGATCTTCTTCCCCGAAAGGGAAACCTTTATATTATTTGTACTTATACAGATATATATGCACCTACTTTAAAAGCATCTCTCTTCCATTAACGATATATATATTTGTATAGGAATACATTGTATATACTTATACCTACTATATACCTATATACTCTTTACATTTACACGCTTTTCTATTTCCCATGCATCCAAGTAACATATGTATAAATGTACCTACATATTTGCAACTAATACTAATAGCACATTGCTCTCAAAGCTTTGCTATGCCTCTAAATGAGAAAGTAGAGCAGAAACACGCAAGGAAACAGAAAGAAATGGCAAAACATTGCCTTGATGGAATTTAATTCAGTACTTTAGATTCATTTAATCTTTCTGTGATAAAAGTGCATCCCGGGCTTTACAAGTTTCCTTTCCAGTCGACAGAAGACGAGAAGAAGGAACAAACATAGCGGAAAGAACATAGGTATATATTATTCTTGAGTGTGTAGTGAGTAGCATTATGTAGCTACTATGTATACAAGTAGGATGTACATATACATATGAATTCTGAATACATGGATATAACAGGTATGTATATATCTCTTTAGGTTAAAGTACAATCTATATATGTACTTATATATGAGAGAGCAAACAATACAAGAGTAAAATACTTAGCTAACTAACTCGACATAAAGATAGGCACGTTCGTTTACATTTCGTTTGCTTCACCCCGCTGCTGTTGGTGCTGCTGGCTGGGTGGTGACTGTGTGATCTTTTGTGTTTATTAGGACGTACTCTGCATTAGAATGGAATGGTAAGCGAACAATTTCCTAAGCACTGTGTGAGTGTACAATGTTTTTCATTGACGCTTCTCGCTTACAAATGGAATCAAATGTTTCTAAACGACTGTAAATAGAAGAGAGGACCTTTAGCCTTTGTCTGCACATGAAATTGCATGTGAATTGCTTCATATAAAGTAGAAAGATGTGAAGATCCACATTCTCTTATTACCATAGCTGTGATGTACACACAATGGACATTTTGCTTTGTTCCCAAATGTTCTTTGTTCCGAATTTCTATTACAATGTAGTGTTGACTGCTGCTCCTGCTCACCTACTTCCAACTCCCAAAGCTTTCCCCGCACACTTTCTCTCTCTCTCTTTACAAGTATAAACAACTAAATCAATATTGTTCTATAATATTTCCCTGCATTTCATATCAGTTGAAAATATCATAACACTCTTGTTGTGTGTTGGCGAATATTAGCAAACAAAAGGCTTAGTAGTAGATCAGGCCCCGGCTGCATCGGGGCTTGACACAAAAACTGTCTAATGTTTGCAATAAGAATGGCAATTGTCTAACAGGCTCCAGGGCTTCACACAACCCGTTTAGTTATGCATCCATGAAACAATTGCATCATTTCATTTTGTATCATCTTTTCCCGGTTTGTTTGCCTCAATGTGTGTAGTACTATATGGGTGCTTTAGTACACTATTTTACACATTGTGTAACCCGTTTTTCCAAAACGTAACCGCCTCCATCACATTATCTACGAAACACCGTCAGCATATTCGCACAATGGGAGATAAACGCAAATAAGAACGCAATATTCTAGTTTCAGTTGGAAATAAAAAGCTGTCAAAATGAATTTTTCCTTTGTACATTTTTCATGCGAGTCAGTTTTATGAGGGAAAAATGCAATTGTGTACATTTTCTTGGCTCAAATGGGAATGTAACGGAGCTAAATAGGAAAAACGGTATGACTTGACTATCATAAAAGCAGAAATGCCTTGTCAAGCAAATGACTGCATGGAAATCGTCCGAGAACAGGAATAGCTGTTCAAACAGAATATCTGAATGTTTTATCAAGTCGTGGAAGACATCAAAAAAGTGAAAAGGGGAGAAAAAATGGTGATCTTGATCTTGAGGACGCCACACTATCTGTACACAGCATATGACTGTAATAAGACGAGTCACACTTGTTCTTCCTATAGAAGTGTAAGAATGTTATGTGAATTGAACCAAAAGAATAACTACTGAACTCGATAAGGCACGTGTTGATGACTGATCGTGATTATCTCGTTTCATTTCCTTCATATCTGTTTCCATCTCACATCTCTTTTCATCCCGGTTGCTTTTCCGTTTGTTTTATGTATCGCTTTCTTCTCTTGTGTGTATAATGTATAATACATATGATCCTCAGGCTCTCTAACTTGGCATGTGTGGATATGTCTGTGTCTGACCGTGGTAGTTTTCTTCATCATTTCTTTCCACCCACGGATTTTACTACGCAATTCATAGAATCTACTACTATCAAGTTCAACTGCATGGGTTCGTCTAATACTACCACGAGGACTCTCCGTCCCACACTTCCACGAAGAAACTCATACACAGACTTTTTCTTTCTTCGTTCCTATCACACAAAGTTTATTTTCTCTGTTTTTTGAGAATAGTGGCTGGAAAAGTTTGAGAGTTGAGTATATATACTTCTACATACAATAGGGACAAAGTAGTTACCTACTGTAATATTTTTGATATATGAAGAATCCCTACCTCCTCTGCAGGCGACTAAATCAAACCAGCGTACATGATAACGGAGCACCATGTGTGGTTTCACTGTGGTTAATGTTTCCTAATGTAACGCTCTAAGAATATCATGTTCTCATGTGTGAATAAGCCTAACACTCCCTCACTCGTCGTAGGGACTCTACTTTTACCATTTTTATTCCCTGTTAATAGAGTTTGCGAAAAGTATCTTTTGATATTACTCCGAAATTACGGCATCCCCAACGCTGACGCTAAGCTAATAACAAAATTGATTTTCTTATAATGTGACACTGTGTGTGATAGTCTGATGGCTAATCGTGTTCATAATTTTTCTTTCATACAATTGCACACTAATTACTCGTGAAATTCATTATCATCATTAGTCACACTTTTTGATACCCAGCAGACAAATAAAAGTCGAATATATGTCATGCACACTACACAAAGTTTTACAACAATGACTTTCGTCTAATCTACAGAGCAGTATAGTGTTTGAATACGGGTAGGGCACTAGTGGTAGTATAAAGTGACAAGAATGAGAAATCGATACCCAAGATTGTACTTAGGTATATATACTTACTAGGTAGAGCACTTTTAATTCCCGCGCGCTCGAAGCCGAATAACAATAACAAAACCGAGCTGCCTAATTTTTGAGGAAAATTAATCATTTTTTAAAACTTAACGATTGAATTTTGAA
>JABASD010005714.1:0-11757 GCA_019776165.1 Pogonognathellus flavescens
GAATTGAGATAAAAAACATTGGCCATCCAGGTCAGTTCCAATCCGACCGGGATCGTTTTTGCCTTAGGTTAACGTGTAGCTTCAGTAATTACTGTAAATTAATTTTGCAGAATAAATAAGCTACCTAGTTTTATGCAGTTGCAATTTCACCATGACAATATCCTTTGGAAGCAGAAGGGCCCTTCGCGACTCCGAATTAATGAAATTCACTATGTCCAGTTTCGCTCCAGCCAGAGGCAAAAGTCCTGGAGCAAAAGCTAATTTCAGGTTGTTTAAAAATTCTACATAGAATTCTCTACAGCTTTGGTCTCTTTCATTTCGATAAATACTACGTCGAGAGAAAGGTGAACGAATGTTTCGACATAAATAGACTGACAAGGACAAGCAAAGGTTCGCAAGTGTGTCGCACTCGCACCGATTTCAATGAAATTTTTTCCACGTAATTGTTAGACTATTTGTACACTACTGTGAAAATATTAGCTCCCATAATTCGAAATTTTTTCATAATTATTTAAAAAAAAGTTGAGTAAGAAATAGCGTTGCGAAAAATTATTGAAAGAAGGGTCCCCTCCCCCCTGTGGTGTGAGTGCATAATTATACCTAATACCTAGCCTACATCTTACAAGGGTCTCAAGTCTCAATAGTCTCAAAAGTCTCGATTTTTCGTCAATTCATTCGTCTAATCTAATCTAAATCATAAAATCATCATCTACTATCTATCGGCTACCGTACCGTTGACCGTAAATAAAGAGCAGGGCGGTGCGGTGTCGGAAGAGTGCAATGGCCCTGTTTGTTTTGCACTTTGCCGAGAGGTTGATTGTGGGTTAGGTCATATTAATGTTAGGTTTTAGCTATGCCATAACGTCAAGTGTTTTATTTATTCAGTTCCGACTTCCGAGGGTTCCGAGTTCCGATCCCACATCATTTTTGCGTTTTAGTTTTGAGTCTGTTGGACATTGGTTCAGTTAGTTCAGTAAGGTCAGTTGGATAAGTATTGGAGACAATTATTATTTTATCTATCCATTTTCATCTGCCATCTGCACCACTGATGAATTGTAACTTTGACTCTCATCGTTTTATCTCTGATTGTGAGTTCTGAATGGAATTATTTAATTCATATTCATTAGTTGTCATTATTTTTGTCATTTGTTCTTCGCTAAAAAATAAGGTAAGATTAAACTGATTAAAAATTCAGAGTACTAATTAATTACATTTTAAAGCAAAAAATATAGTAGTAGCGAATCGAAAAGGAATGAATTTTTAGTGAATTAGTGTGAGTTTGAGCAAACTTAATTTCCGGCTTTTCGGTATTAATTTTAGGATGGAGACCAGCGGATTGTTTTATATTGACTTCAACTGTCCTGCATGTGGATTCACTTTTGGCTGCAAAGAGTGTGCCAGCTCTATTTTTATGAAGGTTCTTCAGACCGAATGTATGTGAAATAATTTTTCCCTTGTATATAATTGCAGTTTTTATTATTTTTTTGAAGAAAAACAACTATTTTTTATTCTTTACTCTACCCCTACCCTAATCCTAATTTACATTTTAATGTGGTCTATTTTAGCCAAGAAATTGCACTGTGTCGGTTGTGGTGAGCCAACAACGGTTGTAGAAATCAGGAGTGCTGCCACTGCCGATGAGTATGATGTGTAAGAAAAGTATAATTTTGAAGACTCCATTTTGTTATTTTTCTAATATTCATCTCTATATCTGTAATTTAATTTTATCGGGTGTTGGTAGAGGCAGTAGTGAAGCATCAGGAGCCATACTTCAAGTTGGAGGAAGCGGAAAGTTGAGTTCGCAACTACTTTTCTCTGCAAGGAACAAACAGCATCAAAGCAAAACTCTGAAGTCAACAACAGCAAAAGATCTAACAGTGACGAATTTTACCCACACAGATAAAAAGGAACAGAAAAAAGAAAGTGTACATGTCTTGAAAAGCGCAAACGAAGGTCGCCTTACAAGAAGTCGGGTGCGTGCTACCGGGCAGTCTGAGAAAGAAGAAAATACATTGCTTGAAAAGTCATCTGAGTCGCAACAATTTACCAGGTAATTTATGCTCTAGTAATAAATGTAATTGTTTTGTTGGAAATGACTATCGGGATATTATTGGAAACAAAGGCGTATATTATATCAAAGCTTCAAAGGGGTGTATTTAAAAGAGGTGTATGGCTTATTAAATTACAGTGAGATCGTTGAAGCTCCTTTTCATAATAAAGATGAAAAAATACTTGTGGGAAATTCTAAATGCCGCACTAGAAGAAGTTCCAGTTCCAGTCGAAGTTGTGCTGTGAAAAGATCGCGTAGCCACAGCCGGGCTGCATCATCTGATGGGAGAAGAAAGGGATGTCGGAGAGCTACTTCAGAAGGTCCCAAGAGGAAGAGAAAGAGGGATGATAGTGTCGTGTCACTGGGTCGTCGGAGTCTTCCTCGGAGCACTAAGAATTTTCCAGCGTCAAGAAGGAGTAATGGTGTTAGACGCAGTTCTAGGAATCAATTTAATGAAGTTAATTATTTTGACGGGTATGATTCATTTGATGATGATAACTGATGGGGATTACTCAAACAAAACATATCATCTACCAAATAAAATATCGCATACATTGTATAATTTATCCTCGATTAGTTACTCAATTAGTTACCTTGTCAAGATGTCTGGTTGGGAATGTACAGCTTTAATATTTAAAATGACGTAGAGTAGATTTACCTGCGTTGCCTGTTTAAATGTCAAAACACAAAAAAGTGTTTCAGTTTTAGCTGTCCTAAGTTCAGTTTTCCTTCACTTAACTTGTTAGTTAATGTTTTCGAAAAAGCGCCATTGGAGGGAAGTAAATCTTATGTCATAATTAATTATATATTATATTTAGTATCCAGATTCAGTTTCAACTATATGATAATATGCGTACGGATAATAAAAGTATTGTATTCGCCAAAATCAATTTTATGTTCAGTACTTCTTTTTCATTTTTGGAATTTGAAAAACATTTTGTCGTTTAGAAGGAAAAGTTGAAAGAATGCTTTGTCTTGACATATCGACTGAATGCATTCAAAAGGGTCTCAATTATGCCTCATCCTTGAATAAGTAGTAAGGTCCCCAAAGTTTAGAAATAGACTGATTTTTCACACCAATGATTGTTTCAAAACTTCATCAAATTTTTTTATTGAAAACAAACTTCACAAATTCAAACCTTATGCAAGTTAACTTAGCTTTAAAACTTATTTATATCCGCGCTTAGATCGAAAAATTGGAGCAAAATTATTTTTGCTAAAATGAGCCAAAAATATAATAAAGGGTGTAGTGAACAAAATTGCACGATTATTTGGTACTTTCAAGGTAAATGTTGTTTGCGTTTTTGTTATGAATTCAAAAAATATCTAGTGTACATTTGAAAGGGGTCATTGCTCATAAATTGAATTCGAGTTAATTTTCATAATTTATTGATGACATAATTTATTTACCCAAAAACAGGAGTAAAACGATTATATAAATGTACATCATCACAACTGTTTATTATTGCTCAAAATGGATTTTAAATAACCAATCCCGATATTGCTGGTTTTATGCTTCGGAATAGCAAGCAAAGGAATCCCATCGAAAGTAATCTTCCTTATTGTGCCATAAGCAGATCGACATTCTTCATAAGTAGAAAATTTGACAACAGCATACAAAATGTTTCTGCAATAATGAGGAAAAATAATTCTTTATATTTAAAAACAGAGTGTGATCATACTACTCAGTACTCAAACATATTACTTATAACATAACTATTCTCCTGCACAATAACATCATCAGCGCAATGATAAAAAACTAACGCAAACACAAGAACACAACCTTGTTTGTATACAGTTAGAAAAATTAACTAAACACTTACATTTTCCCCCCTGGTCGTTCCAAACTGATTGAGGCATCTGGAAATATTTCTTTGATATCTGCGGAATTCACATCTCTTGTAAAAGGAGCTACAAGAATCCTATAAAATATATGAACAAAAGATATACACAAAATTATTGATTTTTAAGTAGAGTTAACTGTATTATGTATTCTGGAATACGGCATCTATTTATAGAAGAAGCACGGGTGCCCCAACAGCAGGGGCGTACCTACAAAATGGGGGGGGGACTCGAGTCGTATGGGGGGGCTGAAACCCCCAAAAAACGTCGAAATTTGCGGCCTTCCTCGCAACCCCTTTTTCCGTAATTGGGGGGAGGGGGCTCAAGCCTGGTGAGGCCATACGTAGATACGCCCTTGCCCAACAGATTCTAAAAATTACAAATTGCGTTTGCGACCGAATGTCGTAAAGCATTTTTCCTGCATTTTAACGGTTATGTGCCTCCCCTGCCCCTCCCATTTTGGAGTTCAAGATACGTGCTTGACTAAATTAAAAATTATAATAAATCCGTAGTCAGTTAGATATTAATAAATGGCTCACGTTGTTTTGGAAAGCTTGGGATTGTTCGGAAGGCTGTTCCACAATTCTGCTTCCTTTGAATTAGGTTCTCTTGGGATCTGCACCACTTTTGAACACAACAACAGCATTTCAAATCTTCAATATTTTATTTTCTAATTATCATTGCATTTAATTTACCACTTACATTGTATACGAGTGTTGGCAAAATTTCTTTTCATGGCATTTTCTTTTAAACCTAAATCATAAAAAAAATCGACAATGAGTTTCAACTTCAAAATTAATATTGTATCTAATCCAAGAATCCAAGTATAGAATGTAATTACATTAAGTAATTTTTGCATTCTAATAATCTCATCTTTGATACTACCTAAAATAAAACTACTTACCACTTCGATCAAAACATTTTCTAAGCAATATTATACGAGAAACAAAGACATTTGAAAGGGACAAACAGAGATTTTTTAAAGATAAAACGAGAGCTTTTAGAAAGAAGCTTAGTAGCTTTCCAAATTACGGCAAGCAGCGGTAATAATTTTGGTAGACAAGACAAACTTGTGAGAAAGACTTCATGGACATTATTAGGAAGATAATTTCTTTCTGATAATTTATCTGTGTATTTTATTTTTACAACTAATTGATAGAATAAAATATTGATGTGTCGAAACCTTTTTTGTTTGCAGGGGAAGGTGATACTGCCGTATCGTCATCGTCCTTATCTTCATCAGAGTCTTCACATAAATCAATCTGGAGATCATCATGAAGTTTGAATTTTGTTCCTCGTCTGAGTTTCCCTATGCTTTCTTTTTCGTGTTCACCCGGTCCTGATATGATTGAAATGGACTTCGAAATTTTAACTTCGTTTAGTAGATTGGATGGAGAGGCTGCTTTATTCGGACTCGGAACAGTTTTCAGCGGTTTTTTCACTTCTAAAGTTTTTTCAGCAGCAAGTACCACAGTAGAAGAAGCATCTGAGCTTACGTCTTCATCAGCATTTTGCCATGCAATTTTCTTTTTTGGTTTGATTTCTGCTTCGGGTGGATCGTGTTTGATAATCTTTTTGCTATGGTCGACTTTTACTGCAAATCTACTTGGAGCTTCAGGGTCTTTGTCTTTACTCTTGTTCTTAATCAAGTCTGCAACCACATTAGCCCCGTATTCCAAAATTAGCATGGATCTCAAATGCCAACCGTCCCAGTGACCGTTTTTCATTTTCTCAACAGCTTCGTTTAGCCGCTCGGCTTTGCTGGCAGATATCATTTGCAGTTCATGCAGCCACA
Organism: Pogonognathellus flavescens; assembly: GCA_019776165.1. Classification (NCBI taxonomy): domain Eukaryota; kingdom Metazoa; phylum Arthropoda; class Collembola; order Entomobryomorpha; family Tomoceridae; genus Pogonognathellus; species Pogonognathellus flavescens. The sequence continues at coordinate 5,688 of JABASD010005714.1, forward strand.
GCTGCAATTTATTTAAAAGTTATTACAAAGATCATCAGTACCTCGTAGTAAATTCAACATTAATAAGCTAATTCAGTCAAATATTTCAAATATACCTTAATATACTTGTGCATTTCATTATATGAAATTTTTTCTGTGGAAATTACAGCTGATGAAGATGGATCGATTCTTTTGGTAGGAAGTTCACGACCAGAAAGTTCAGCAAGTCGTCTTTCCTTTTCTGAACGAGGATCATAGGCATTTTCCCCTACTACTTTAGAATGAAAATCCTCCATGTCCTTCTCTTTTATTAGTGGTTGTTCCCCCCACGGATAGATAGACTTTTTTCGAGGTTCTCCTCTGGTATTGTAGATAGAAAGTCTCCTACAGTCATTTCTTTGTGGAATTTTCTCATTCGAGGTGGAATAAAAAATAGGTATAAAAACTTCGTCATCAAAATCTTTTTCTTCCCCACCTGAATCAGAATATTCTAATTCCTCTGTTTAAAAAAATAGCACGATTTTAAACTCATTGCATTACCGATACTTGAACTTTAAATGTTTCATGTAGAAATATTTTTTAAGCTTATAATTCGGTTTGTATGTACTCTTATGGGGAAGATCTTCTGGAACCATCTGCATAAATTGAAATAATCATTTCCATCAAAAATAATGCATATAATAAACATACAGGTGTTATTGTCGTTTTAAAGTGATTTTACTTGTCTGTGTGCTTCCTGGTAATAATCTCCATAAAATCCGTAACTCCAGAAGAATACCTCCTTTAGAAAAAATACAAAGAAATTCCACGGTTAGGTACCAGTGGTCTGGGTTAGCCACAAGGGCACAAATTTGTATTTATACACTTTCCGAAATAAATCATATTGTTTGCTGTTGGTGGCTAATAACCCTCTTTTCCCCACTTTTGGGTTAGGCATGTGCCTGTATGGTGGGTACGCCCTTGGTCACACATGTAAAATAATTTTATTTTTTACTCACAAGAATTTTAGGGGGAGGCCACAAGAACAGATGCGTGTATATATAATTCTGAGCTCTTCTCCAATATTTGTCAGTCATAGCTACTCCACGTTCATCATTCTCCAATTCAAACTAACAATGAGAAACCAAGCAATTAATTAATCATCTTGTAATAATGTTCAAATATTAAGCACAGTACCACAAATCGCAGCCATATCTTTTATAAGTTAATTCTTGTAGCTTGTGCACTTCTACCTTTTCACGTATCGCTAGATATCTATCTTCCCTTCTGTAGAACCCCAATGGAGGAAGCAGTCTCTAAAATAAACAATTTCACTATCAAATGTTATCTTTACTACAGCTAATTTTTTTATCTAATGTAATAACCTCAATAAACCGAGCTTTTAATAATTAGATTAGAATCATTCTAATACAAATACTTGCATTAATTGTTAACGGATTTTTTTTTCTAGCTTACTCACTTTATCAAATATTTGCTTGTATGTTTTGTCACGAGGATCGTAACGATTTTGCTTTACACTATCAGTTGGTTTTTTCTGTTTGGCTGGTATTTTTCTTTTGTATGGAACAATATCCTGGACGGGAGTGCGATCTTCGTCACCAGCAGGGCGATTGTGAATAGTTTCGATTACAACTTTAAGAACTTTTCCAGAATGAGTAATTCTTTCAGCCTCTTGAACTGCTGCTGTGATTTCTTCTTCATCTTCATTTTTTTCAGTCTTTGTTTTGATGCGTTCAATTTGCTCAAAATTGTATTCACGCCTTTTCATATCCTCCGGGACAGTCATGTTGACAGGGACTATCTTATTATTACGAATATTCTTTTGGGTCTCTTTTCGTTCTTTGTTACGAACATGATGATGATAGGTCTCGGTCACCACTCTAAGAGTTTTCCCTGAAGGTAAAGTTATTTCAGCTTCATGAAGTGCTTCTGCAATATCTGCTTCCTCATCTGTCTTCCTTTTTTTCTTTACAATCTTACTAACTTCTTCTTTGTTGTATTCGCGTGTCTCCAGTTTTTCCACTTCATACATTTTGCAGCAATAATCAAATGTACGAGAATTAAATGACGGGCTAATTTATTGGAAATAGCAGTGCTTTCCACTGAAACTTATCGATTAGCTGAAAACATTAGATTCTTTTATCAACTGCTTACCTGTATTATTTTGTTGTCAAGTATTGTCACTGTGGGAGCAAAATTAAAAGAGATTATTTTTGAATTATGTAAAAAACTACTTTAGTAAAAGACTGATCTTATTCAAGGTTGGCCAAACCGGCAAATGTTAACTTATTTTAGATGTTCCTTTGTGAATAAAATAACATGACCATGACTTACACCGGTAATTTCTGAAACATACATTGGAGACTTTATATTTGTATTATTAAGGTAAAATTAAAATCAATGTTAAACTAAAAAACAAAAATTATTATGCTATTGTATTAGTCAAGGCATATTTAAAATAATTTTGTTGTCCACCGGAAGCGGAACAGATAAGTATTTTATTTTTATTCATTTCAGAAACTTCATCGTATAAACATTAAACAATATTTTTAGTTCATTTGAATTAGTTTATCAGTAAATAATGTAGTAGAGTTTTAGCACCGATAGTAAATGTTATATTGTCATATTTTTCTGCAGAGCAGGCAGATATCGAGACATCAAAATTAAATTACTTTTGAATGTATAGTAACACTAAACTCTAAACATGTTCATATTCAAACAAAATACTGCATAATCCTTCAAAATATAGGTAACGATTTTATTTAAAGTTTATAGTGAAAGCTATTGTTTACAATTTTCCGATGATATGGAGTTCGCAGAATTGGCGTCCTTACACTCAAAGGAAATAATCTGGTTGAGGTTTCTTGGATGGCACCCCGCGATTCTCTTGTGGGGCTGCTTCAAAAATTATGAATTCTCTTTGCAGATGTTCGTCTAACTCCAAAATCGCAGCGACGTTTCCGCATCTGCAAATCAGAGTATACATAATTGGTAACAATTACAACAAAAAAACACAAATTATTTAATTCATTTGAAACTTAACACTATTTCAATCTTGTTAAAGTCTGCTGTCTCCTACATTGCAATACTTCTCGTTTTATTTTACACATTTATTAACCTTTACATTGCATTTTAAAGCGTGTACCTGTAACAATAGTTAGGAGCCGACCATATAGTGAGAACTGAATCTTGGAAATGCCATTTGTATCCCTCCATTACAAGTTGGTGTGCACGACAGATAATGTCAATGTCATTAGCAGAGTTAAACTGCGCCACAACATCTGATCCAAACAGGTAACCAGCTCCCCTAGGACTTACACCCCACCCAGTTGTATCTATAAGTTGTAAATAATATCAATTTACTGATTAGTGATTATTATCCAACGTTTATTACGCCTTCAGAATTTTGCGGGTCTAGATGTAGTGTGTAGGTGTAGAAACTCAAACAAAACATAAAGAAATAATTATTTATATTCTTTGATTTAATGACCTTCAGGATCAGACCATAGTAGGTCACACATAGGGCCGTCATGGGGAACTTCTTGCTTTCTGTCGATCGTTCTTATTTGATCCAGAGTTTGAATAGATGGAGAGAGACCACCATGTACACAAAAAATCTGCATTACATAGCAAAGGAGATGATAACATTTAAATACACTAATAAAACGTAATATGCTACGTAACTTTGCAATTATTAACATAGTTGATTTGGTGTTAATTACAACGCGTATTAATTAATCTTACCTTTCCATCAATGATGGCAGAGAGTGACAAATAGTCGAAGATTTCAGTACAGTACCGCCACACGGTTATCGATCCATATTTTCTGAGACATTCATCATAAAAACCGTAAACTTGAGTGATTTGTCTGGATTCGTGGTTTCCGCGAATAAGAGTAATTCTATCTGGGTAACGCACCTGTAGTTAAAATGATTTAAAAACAAATTGTTAATGATTGTAACTTTGTAACATTGGAAAGGGACAATCGTTTTAACAATTAATATCAACACCTTACTTTCAGAGCTAACAGTAGCAAAAACGTTTCCACAGAATTATTTCCTCGATCGACAAAATCCCCCATAAAGAGATAATTTGTTTCCGGAACATCTCCACCGACTTTAAATAGTTCCTTCAAGTCATAAAACTGGCCATGAATATCACCACAAACCTGTAATACAATTAATTTTAGAAATTATAAATAGTAAACGTGCCAGGATAGAATGTAGAAGGTAAACTTTTAGACTAGCTCAGCTGCGTCAACTCAACAGTTTAATTAATAGCAGAGAAAAAGTTTACAGTTTTTGGTAATCTATTATGTATTATTGATTATTATTTTATCTTTTAATGCAAGCTAACTTACCGTCGTAGGAGAGTCCACCCTTTGAACATTCGATTCTTCAATCAAAATTTCTCTTGCTTTAGCACACAAGTTTTTGACTTCAGATTCTTTAATTATTTCACACCGTTTTAACTGTTCTATCTGCCTATCTAACTCAGCAGTGCTTGAATTAGTCCTCATTGTGTAGTAGTTGATAGTAGTAAGTAGTATTTATGTATTTTAATTTTAATTAGGAACAAATTATAAATTGATTCTGGCAATCAATGTTAAAAAATAGCAAAACAAGATCACTGTTCACGAACGAGGATAAAATTATTTTTCACGAACGCTAAAGAAGCACAGCACGAACTCACGAACGATCTGACAGTCTCTCGCTGGAGTTGAGCGATTCAAATCTTCGTCGTGAAATCATAAATGAGCATCTGCCATCTATCTGGCACTTCACCGGACTGCACCGCCCGTATCGACTGGCTCTTGCCACAACAAAGGCTCTTTGTCTTTCAATTGAAACGACGCCATATTTATTATACTGTCATGTCCCCATCCCCTTCCCCACCAAATCCAGGAGCTCAGAAAGCTTTCATCAAGAGTTGAGGTTAAATGAAAGGCAGGTGAGAACTGGAGAAGAACTTGTCTTTCTAGAAGAGTGTGACGAATGTAAAAATAATGTAAAAATAATAATGTAAAAATAATAATGTAAAGATAACCAGCTAACATAATAATAATAAACCCTTAGGTTCTCCGATGTTTAGAATGCTAATAGGTATTAGCAATTTAGCAAGTAATCGTGGAGAAATGCATTCTGCTTGAGGATTTTGAAATTATTTGGTTAGTTTTCGACAAAACAAGTTAAGTTTTGCAGTGGGAATTTTCTACTAGGTAATTTTTCTATCTTGAAAAGTTTGGGTTTTCGAGGAAATCAAGAAAAGCGGTTAGACGATAAGGACAAACATTTTGACTTCGTGTAATCGCCAGTTAAAAATAACTAAATACTGCATTATAATTTTAGGGCTTCTGTTATAGTTATAATTATAATAATAAATAAATAAAGAGCACAATTAAGAAGTAGGACTTAAGGACTGAAAGCACGGCAAAGTGCACAAAAATCCTCAGTTTAAACCAAACCCTAATTTAGAACAATCTTGAAGAAACTGACCCTTAGAAAACGAAAGTTGGTGATAAAAGTGTGAACTCTCACAGTACATCCAGCAAACAATTGTTAGTATTATTGTTGTCGTAAATATGTAAACAGTAAACAACCAATATAATATGACTTTGAGGATGAAATAGAAAGTTGGGGTTTAAGGGAGATGAGTCTCTCCAATGTTACTTAAGAGTGACAGCAGGCATATAGTATCTAAATGCATTTATTTATTCTAGGTATGAAGTGAATAGGAAACATTCTATACAAATCTAAAATCTGAAGGCAAATGCCTACCCTTTAGCATGAACCCTTTTGAGTATAAATAGGGCGAGAATATTTCCAAGTGCATCATTCACTCAAGTCTCATCTTACAATAACAAATCAACTCAACTGCACTACAAATCCCAAAATCTCAACATGAAGGCTGTAAACATCATTTTTAACCAATACTATTTTTTCTTAGAAACTAACAAATATTTTTTCCATTAACATTTGTAGGACGGAAATTTTATGAAATTTTGAAATTTTTCAGTTCGCCGTTGTCTGTTTGTTGGTGGTTGGAGCTGCTGCTCAATACGGTTCCGCTCCAGCATCACCGATGAGCTACG
>JABASD010005715.1:0-11756 GCA_019776165.1 Pogonognathellus flavescens
AGACAATACCAGACGCACGAGAGCGTATTATTATAATAAGTAGTTTTGTCCGCATGTGTAATAGTATGTGCATATTTTGTTTGTTTTAATGAATTGAGATTTACTTCGGTATAGACACGAAGATGAATGAAACGAAATAAGAAACGACAATTACCATGCTGACAATTTAAATTTAATACTCACTTGACGTACCTCTTGAACGAGTTGGTGTCCATGAGCAGAGATGGGTGTAGGAGGAGGATTGAAGCACCAAACATCTTGTACTTTATTATGAACAGCGAGGACTTGCTGAAACTCCGGAGTTTGCATGAGTGACCCTACGGCTGACACAGTCTCATCCAGGTGCAGTCCATTCTTCTTTAACGCTTGTTGTACCCGTTGCAAACTTGTTACCAACTCCGAGAGTCCTGAAACAATAAGATAAACAATCAAATTAGAATTTCTCACAATTCATTTACAAAATCAGGTGGGGAAGTATTTACTATTCATGCTATATGCAATTTATTCTACAACCATTGAATTTTTATTGTTGCTCGAACATGAAATGTTATAAGTAGTATAATAAATAACGTACTAAAGCTTTTACACGTGTAGATTGTGTATTTGTTCATGTTTACTGTATAGAGATGATGAATCAGACAGAGAGAAGTTGAATCTCACATTTACATGGCATTCACGTATTTACAAAGGAGAACACTAGAATAGTGCTTTGTTACAACATTTAATGTTAAATGCACCAACGAGAAACGTTAACAGTAAAATATTAGCGTAATTAGTTGCATTAGTTTAGAGAATATTTATACCTATATTATACATCTGCCCACTAAACGTGTGAAACGAAAATGCGTAGGGCAAATTGCTTGTCATATTATGGCTTCACTGTGGGGCCGTTACATTACAATAATTGACACCAGAACGATTTAGACCAATTTTGCTAATATTTATTCACAGGGAGGGACAAAGATTTATATGTCTTCCCAAATATAGTTAAGTAGTAGTTTAGCCCTTTATGACTTGAATTTGCAACACTCACTGGGATGTGGAATGAAGCAAACCTCTATTGTTGTCCTGCAGAAATATAAATATTCTTTCTAATGTACTGCCTTTAGCTGTCATTCAAAATTATCCCAGCGTCCAATAACATCTCAATGTGCATTTCTGCAATGCACTCCATTTGCCATTGCACATCAATCCAATGCATGCAACAAAAACATTAACGAGAGAATGAAATTCATTAGAATTCAAATACAGTTATAAGCTTTTAACTCGAAGTATATTAACAACATCTCTTACAAAGAAATCTCCACATACGAATGCATGAGTAGATGTATCCCGTTGTTCAAATCTGCCAACAAGAATTTGCATACACTTCGTCATTCACAATTGTAATATTTACTTAGGAATACAATTAAGACTTCTGTTACTTAGAACTCTGTTGCTACCACAATAGTAGGAAGACGTAAAATTGGCCTGAAGACACAGTGCGAATGATAAGAATATTATAAACTGTATTCATTAGCGTGCAGAGAGCGTGCTTCACTAGGCTCTTCATAATAATATTCCATTTCCATTAGCATATGAATCTATCACTATATTTTATTACTGTAAGCAACACTTGACAATCCAAACATGGTCCTTTTAATAATTTGAATGTAATAATTGCCGAGCCTAAAGATCTCTAAGAAGCAACTATGAAAATTGGCGTCGCTAAGTGCATGGCTATTTCTCCTAGAGGCAATCTGCATATAAATTCTGCACACTACTTCCGTGTCAGTCAAATACACCGCAGCATTCATCGTCAGGGCAAGTTAAGTCATATCTCATTCTTGTATAATACCAAATGCAAGAGAGATCTTGGAACTTGCAGTATTAAATTCAAGTACCACCGTTGCGTTGTTGAACACATGTGGGTAGTGAAAAACATTTTTCAATAGGTACCCCATACGAACAGAATGTCAAGTTGAAGATTCACAAATACCAACAAGACACTATGCGTGTAAAACATATACTATTTAACATTACAGTTATGTTTTAAGGTTTAAACATAATAAGATAGATAGTAAGGATCGTCCGTACATTCCTACTTAGATATAATAAGCTTACTGTTTGTTAATCCTCATAAGAATGAGTGGTGAATTCATTCATGCCCTTCTTAACATGTGTTGGCTAACTAAATAAATGAGGATTACACAACCCAGGGCTAATTGTGTAAGCTTAAATAATTTGAAATCCGATTTGAAGACGTAACGGGGTATTGTACCGCCCCAACGTGCCAATCCACACCCACATATAAAAATCATTTTTCAATTTAGCACTTGACTCTTCCACGGTGAGCATCATCAACAGAATTTTTCCTTGTTAGATTACTATCGTAAATATTAATGAGTCAAGTGTTTAAGATTACCAGAGATATACAAATAAGCTTACATACATAAAGATAAGAGAAGATACTGTTATGATTAGTAAAATGCAATTCTCAGTGTAAATATACTATAAAGAATAGTTGAGCATGATTATATAGAATTAAAAAATGAGCATTACTCAGCATTAAGAAAATGGAAATTATTATGTTTATTACAATAGTGCTTGTCTCTTGTCTGTATTAAGGGATTTGAATACGGAGGAGGTAAGATGAACGATGAAAATGTAAACAAAAGATATTCGTGAGAATTAAATTAGAACAAATAGACAGGCTTCAGAAACACTGAAACAAAAACATAATTTGTGGGCAAATAATAGATTTGTGTTTAGAGTCAGCAGCAGTTGCAACTGCTCCGTTTATTAGCAGCTAGTCATTTTAATAATATGTAATCACAGATTGGTGTTGAATATATAGAGATTCATAGAACAATGCTTCTAAGTCGCATTTAGAAATCACGACTGCTGCTTCGTTGCAAGAAGGTACAATGAAATTAGAACAAAAGAATTCATTAGTCATGCTGGGATGACTGAAGGTGGAGGACATGCCTTCCCTTCTAATAAAAAATTGAGAAGAAACTTCCATTATTTCACAAAGTTTCAAACACTCAATTGCAATCCTACCACCTTTCATTGTGAGAATCTAGGTGAAAAATGCATTTTTCAAATCGTGAATAATTATTTGTTCAATTACACGCTCAATAGGCTGGTAGTGATAAACTTTAGTTGCATTTTCATGCACCTCAAACTCTTCACCTACTCACCAACTTACATATCTTCCCAAATGTTCCATACTTCATGGTTTAATTTCTACATGTAAAAGACATACTAAAAAGTTGGGTTAAAAGTGGGAAGAAGGACACTACCTAATCAATTTTAACTACAACCTAAATTCTATAATATCATTTAAATTGCTGTAGGTATGTCCGTTTCAAGAACTTCCCTGTCTAAAAGGTAAAATAACAGTCAGTCCAGTTCATTTATCTACTAATCCTACAGTATAAAAATGTTGAATTTTCCATTTACTAAATAATGACATTTGTAAATCAAGAATTAAACTTGCAATAAAATGTCTCTAATTTTTTAATAAGATCACGTATAAGAAGGAAAGCAGTAGAAGTTGATTTTATCGCTGGTAATGTTCCATTCTCAAGTATATTGCCATTACAACTCAAGAATGTCCCACAGCTACAGCAAAATAACATAAAGAGGAACGGGTTGGCCATAATAACATGTCATATAGAGTCTGCTCAGCGCTCAAATGTCCCATCTACACCAACAGTACCGTACAACTTTGCACCCTGAGTAACTACAACAGACAGAAACACGATACACTAAAATAAATACGATACTATTAAAGTTAGTGCTACAACCACAGCTTGAAACTGCATGGTCTTTGAATAGCACTACACACACCATCAAAGAAAGCTGTACATTGTAAATACGAAAGAGAACACGAATACGAAGAATCTCCGCTCCGGCGTCTCTCTGAAAACAAAAATCGTGAGAGCACCCATTAAAGTAGACACCTTTTTCTTTCTGCCACTATTACTAATAGTTAATACCTCTAGAGTAGTGGAATACAAAGCTGGGCTCAACGATATACACACAGTACACTTCTGGCATCCCCGGGTAAATGATCGTGATCATCATCATTACAACTACTTTTTGTTTCATAGTTCCATGACTCGGACATAAAACAAAGTACACATTACTTACTTTTAAGACAAGATATTATATTTATGTACATGCGGATATCTACTTTCAATGTACACTTCAAAAGACTATAGCCGTAAGTGCACTTTATAAAAAACATCTTAAAATGGCATTATAACTTCTGCAGGTATGTGTTACTTTAAAGTGCAATTCACTCTAGTACACATCTGCTTAATACAAAAGTACCTGAACATAATAATAAAATATTATTGGCAAACTGCTATATACAAAATATTCAACAGATTATGCGATATAAGTACTTCTACAGATACTTACACAAGTAAAATGAATGCAAACCTACTCACAAGATTAACGTGACTGTTTATAACTCAAAATGTTAATGAAAGCCTTGTATGCAAAAAAGTGCAATATTTACTTAACTTACCGAGAGATACCTATTGATAGTGGTATAGAAACGTTTAACACACATTTTGACGAAAGAAGTGCATTCGCCAAAGTTCACACGAACTTAATTAACGTATTTGCATAAAAACAATCATAGTATGCACTGACAGTAAAAACTTATCACCGCAATGACCATGACACTTACTAAGCTGTAAGTATCACATAAGTATAAATGGATATGGCTTGCTTGTCAATCTGTGTTTTACTATATGGAAATTCCCATAAATCATGTAGCCCAGGTATATTACTTTGGTTCATTCCTATTAAAGTATTTCGTTGCAGTGATAGGAATTATTTGGTCATGCCTCATTTATCTTGTACATCCGCACTTGTTAAAGTGTTTAAAAAATGCAATTTTTCCTCGGCTAGTAATTTCGTTCAGTTCAATTTGTGACTTTTCTATGGTTAGGCGGTTTGATTTCTTTGAAAGTGGGAACGATATCGCGGTGTGTACTGAGTACTGTACTCGATGCGTTTATGCACATGTAGAAGAATAAGTGTGGTAGAACTATCAACACTTTCATAAATAATTCTCTGGTACAGCTTTTCATTACACCAACTCATCTCCCATTTAGTGCACTACGTGTATTTTATTACCATTTAGTGATGTATCTCATATAATCTCATCTTGAATGCAAATATAAATGCAGGTCATGTTCAGCCTCGGGAAAATTGCACGTTGAACATGAAGTCATAAATATAATTCTCATCCATTGTACATTATTCCCAAATCTGTTCTTAACTCATGTGAAACCATACAGATCTATCCTTCATATTTAATTTACACGCTTTCATGGTTCATGAGACTAATAAGCTGTAAGTAAAAAGCCTGTGTGAATCAAGGTTTCTGCAAATTACAGATAAAACCATTTAAGTAATGTTATCTCTACCTTTCATGACACTAATGCCTCATTGAAAACTTGTAAGAATAGAATAGTGTAATGGGCACTCGGAATACTACTCAATGTAATCTTTGTAAAATGAGTGAGACTTTAACTACAGTTGTCAAGAAAGTTACTTTTGGCAACTCACATCGACTTTCTTCATTGTGTACACATCCTAATCATCCTATGCGTTTTGTATTACTTATTCGGTTGGATAATAACACGCAAGTCAATTATTGTTAGTTGTATGTCGGATAAGGGATATCTAATAAAATTTGTTGTCATCAGAGTCCTATTAAAGAGGATCATGAATGCGACAGAGCATCAATAAGTAATAACACTAACCCTGAATTGTTGTGTGCAACCAAGAATGTAGTAGTCATAAAATTAAATGTACCTAACGAAAAAGTCGTCAGGGCAAGTTACTACATCTTTCACTGAGCTTATAGCAATTTATTGTGTTTACAATTACCAGTAATCTTTGGCAATCAATCGATATAGCATACTTAAAATTAATTCTTGCTATCGAATAGGATACCGCAGAATAAAGCAAGCCATCTGCAAAGTTTATTGCTGTACTCCCTGCCGGTACACGGTTGCGGCGATGCAAGCAGTATGATACATTAGAAAAGAACTTGTCCTCTAAAATGCTTTAGAAAATTTCAATACTTACATTTAATTTTTAATGATCCCAACAACAACAATAGTGAAGTTACTATAAGTAAAAGTGTAATAAAATAAAATTTGAATGCAAAAAATTTAGTAACAATAAATATCATTTCACTGCAACACAACAAACACCTTTGTTAAAGGTGAATTCAAGTTGCATTTGTAAGCTAAAGGCTTATAATTTATAAACTTTTAAGTGCAACCCCTGCGGAATCAAATCTTATTCACGCACAATGCATTCAGAAATTCCTAACTCTCCGCAGAAAGTTGGGTGACTTGCCTTATGACTCCTTCATACAACATCACACACACAGTATAGCACATGTAATATCAATCACACAACGAGGAAAAGCAAAAACTGAATAGAACACAATGCAGATCTGAATCCTAGATACAAAATACGATTCTTTAATAGACAATTTATAAACTATTACGAACTAGACAACTGGGAATGTCAGCATTGTACAGGTATTGTGTTCAAGATGAGATATGCCGGAGAAGTCAAAGCCAAACCTTAAACTCTCTCCACATAAATGTTAAGGACATCGCCCTTTTCCTTCTCTCCTTATTTACTCACATAAAAATAACATTCTTGCAATTGTTAATGTGCCAAGCTAAAGCCTTGTTATTGACTGACTTATGTCGTCCACGTTTTATGTTTATTCCAATAACCAAGTAGTATACACATTCACATAATTAATACTTATTTTGACAACACAATGAGGTAAACTGCTTGCCGTAAATGCTTAAAAGTTAAGATAGGCACATAATAATTTCTCTTCTCTAATAATTATAAACTCTTTCATCTTTCCTATTGTCTAGTTTTTCGGTATGTAATTACAAATGATACGTTTATGTTGGTTTAATACCAATAATTATTTGCACGTTTTGGCCAACTCAAATTAGTTCATGGTTTGGTATGGACGGAGATTCCAAACATACATTCGCTAATTATAGCAACTTGTAATTACAAAATTAAGTGCTAGGAACATTTTTGCAATTGTGTGTTTAAGTAAAGTATTTACTATATCTACTTATAAGTTTGACTGACTGTTTAGAATGCTTCATCTTTGTCCACAGTATTCTTTGGTACATTCAAAATTAAGGATTTTGCCCATTTACCTAGTACCTTATTATTAGAGTGAACATTTTTTATTAAACCACACAACGCAATGTGTCTATTTAGCACGAAAAATGATGTTTCCTGGTTTGATAAAGTCAGTTGAACAATCGCATGATCACATTCCACAAGATTCTTGGAAACCTTCATATTGTATGGGTTTAATGTAACTAAAGTACGTGTATTTTATTACCAACATAGTTAATACTTAAGTTATCTACTACAATCTGCACAAATACATGCTTCATACAACAAGTATAATTTTGTGTATAAGTGTATGCAAATTGTGTAAATTATCTTATGGCAAGATGTAAAATTCAGGCAAGCTTATTATAATGGCTATCAAATCTTTGAAGTTAAACTTTGCAAAAACTCAAAGTATATTACAATGAAAACTTCAGCGTAACGAACAATACCATTTACTACAAGTATCCAGCTGAGCTGTACTTGTTTGACACTTAACTGTGCACATATTATTATGTGAACATCGAATTTTCTGGATAATCCGGTCTATGAACGAATTTAAGTAGAAGAGCTACACGCTACACTTTTGTCTGCATACAATGCTTAATATTCACTATATGATTAATACCATCTATAGGTATAAACTTTTCCTGTATACATCGTTCCCAATATTGTATAATAGATAGGTACTCACAACAGTTCTTTTAGATAGTTAATTTCACGCACAACCAATTCAGTTGGTACAATATGGTTTCTGCAGCCTTACCTCTTCAAGTTTAGCATCTTTGTATTTTGTCCTGACACGTAACATGGAAATGCTAAACAAATCTGACAAGCCGCTCTGCAAGATTATATTTTGCAGCAGAGTATGTAATCCTTTTTACTTCCAAGCTTCCCAACACTTCAGTTACAAATCTGACACTTAACGAGACACGCTTTAAAAGAAGGCAAACCTTTGAAATTGCATGAATACTGATAACTGTATCAAAACATAAAAACAGTTTTGTTGTGCTAGTGCTAACCTTATGGCTTATTGGTATAATCATACTTACAGTCTCCACTACTATAACTGTATATTAACACTAACACATCAGCAAATTATACTGAATCTTTATGAATTGAAACTGTGAAGTTACTAGTACACAGTGTTTATTTATTTTATCTATTATAAAGTACGGTAGACTCACCTCAAATGGTAACCCGTATGACATTTGCCATTCTTTTAATTCGAGGAATTCAATTGAAATTGGTCGATGCATGCTAATCCGAGATATACCTACACAAAATGTTTGCAATTCACTGCAAATAAAAAAAAGACAGTCAAGACGCGACAACAAAAAACTGAATGCAGAATTTGAATGAATGAAATGAAAGGATTGATTCTGATAGGAATCATAGCTTAACGAGTAACTGCATAACAATTCACAAACTAACGAAACGAATGCAATGAACCATGCAAATGACTACTGGCCTTCGTTTTAGTAGTGAGGTACTTTTACTACAAACTCGAAAACACACACATCGACTTTTGCCAAATCCAAACCCAAAGAAACGAGACAGCGGCAAACACGTAAAAAGAAATAAGAAATTCAATGCAATAACGATAAAGGAATAGATATTGCCAGGCTTAAAATGGGTATAGAGTGTATTGAGGCTTGGATATTTTTCTTTTGGTATCATCAGAATGAAAGCGTTGTTTGTGATTGTGATGCGATGTATATACAAAATAAACTCGCCTTAAGCCGACTGTGTGTGTGTTGCTGGTATTTGTAGACGTGGCTAGGGAGAATGCATCTCGCATTCATAAAACTGATAGGGCTACAACCATTTTCGTAAAAACAGTTGGCTTGGTTTAACTTTACTTTTACTTAGCCAGCCAATCTTGCCTTATTTTGGTTTGAAGGAGCTTATTGGCTCTGTTTGGCTCGCTAGTTGGATTTTATGTGTAGTAAACCTCATCTGTGCAATAAAATAACATAAAACAAAGCACAAGGCGACAGATAACACAAAATAAAACACAAACAAAGAAACTCTCAAGTTTTTCTTCTGTATAGGAAATAGTCATTGTCACGGGTCCGAATTGCATAAACACAGTCGTTTTTTACATGCAGAAATGTGAACCAAGTGAATAGATGAGTTAACACGGTTTCAAAGAAACACCAGACAGAAAGAGACAAATCGTAATCGTGTCCAACTACAGATAACTTTGCCCAAATAAAGTCAAGAATTCGGATTTTATCCGTCATTCCCATTTCCCATGAACTTATGCTCGACTGAGATTTTTGCGGCTTTTGTTCCACTATTTCTTGGCAACAGTTTCCCACAATTAGGTATGTCGTATCAGTCTTATCCGACCTACATTGACACGCACACAAAATGGACATTGAGTGATGTCAGTTTGCAAATCTAAAAGTATCTGTCCTACTCTCTTGTCAACGTCAATATGTGTTTTACAATACAGATATAGTTTTCATGCTGTTGAAAGCAATGTGTCACGCACACAAAGTACAATACAAACTTTTGATCATTTTTTCTTCTGCTACTACTACATATTACAGATAGCTGTAGTGGTAAATACAAAAGATTGAATGCTTTGTACAGACAGTATAGGCCCACACAATGCTTGTCACAGTAAACTGATCAAACTCAATACATATAGATTGCCTCTAAATACTTTATACTTGTGAGTACTCTACTCCAGATAAAATGGCAGAATCTTTACATACAAGATTGATTGATCGAATATTGAATGAATGCACATTTTTGATCAGCATCTTATGGGAAACACGTTAGGAAGAAAACTAGAAATATTGCACAGGTATTTTTTGCACAACTTAACTACAAACTTATTTGAAAAGTTCCCAAAATGAGAAAAATGTTGTTTTTCTTTTTTTGTGAAAGGAAATTACCCCTTTCTGAAAATATTGTACTATTGAAGAGATCTTTGCGTACTTCCCTACTACATACGTACTTGCATGGCATAGCTTTCAGCACCTAAAGGTATAGGAACGATAGAAAATACTTATCTACAACTGATGAACTGACATCAATGTAATGTGTAATTTACCCCTTTAAGGCTGTACAAATTAAAGTGCAGATCCAGTCAGTTTCACAAGTTGGTATTTTTAATTAAAAATGCAGTGGTTTTAGGCTAAAAGCACATTGCAGTCTTTGATCTTTTCATTCTTTATTCCTCACAATTGAGTAAAAGGAACAAACTACAATCTATGTAAGAGCTCATCATTGGCCCGATTGAAAGTATACGCTGTCTAGCTGTTCTTATAAGTATAACTGTAAGAATATTACTTAAGTATTTTCAATGAATTCGCAGTTTGAAGGCTGGAACTGGAATGAGATGGCATAAAGAATTGATAAATGGGATTTTTAATTAGCGAAGACCTACAGCGCACTCACCTAAGAAAACCCTAACAGTAATGTTAAATGAAACGTAATGTAATCAAGTTGTTCTATCAACTCAAGTCTTAATTACCTTATTGCTAATTACTATGTGTGTATAGTCGCATATCAAAAAATGTTTTTATATACTTCCTACCCGCTACTATATATATAATATGCCACTTCCAGGTATTGCTTAAATAGTATCAGTATATCATCGTGGAACGTTTGAAATGTCATGTACGCTAATGAAACGCTTTATAAACTATTATTTCATTAATTTTCACACTATAAAATGACATAATATCATTACTATTAATAAACTATATACTATATAGGTAGTTATTGGCTCTGTAATGTTTGCACTAATATTATGTGTGTAGATACTAAAACTGTTAATGCTTTCACTCAATTAATATAAAAAATATAGCTATAGCTATAGCTATAGCTATAAGTATGTGTATGACAAGGAAAAGAGAAGACCGTTTCAGTTTTGGAAAGCTTGTCACTTGTCTATGTAGAAAATTTTCATCGCTTTGTATCACAGAGATTTCTTGTGGTGCCATACTGGTAAACAGACAAATCTAGTCTACCTATATTCCTTCGAGTCAGCACTTACACATCCAATTAACTAATTCGGGGTAAACTTTTGTTATTTTTCTAAGGAGACTACGGAGACTGACTGGATAATGCAAAAATCGCTGACGCCTTTTACTTCCACAGACAGAGCGACAAGATTTCGAGAATGTCTCTCTTATGAGATTCTCTAATTGGACTTTGTTCTAATTCATTCCTTATATTCTTGTTTCTCTGTGCTTTTCATGACAATGTTAACTAAAACTAACCGAGGAAACGCAATCTTATTAAAAACTGTGGAGGGAGAGTCCGCCTCAAAGTTGATCAAAATCTGAATAAAAGATGATTCATCCTTTGGGTCTTGGGTTGCCTTCCGACTTCCCAGCTGGAATTCGTCTTTTGTATGTAGTTGCGAACTTGTGGGATGTACATTGAAGCTCCATCCTCCATATATATAATATGCAAAGTTGTGTTACAAGTTACAAATGTAAACTTATTATAAACGTATTACCTTTTTATTCGTATATAAATACGAACTATAAACTGTTATTAAAATACTTCACGACCACTTTCTACACACATTTTGAACTCTTTCCTTAACCAAAAAA
>JABASD010005716.1:0-11751 GCA_019776165.1 Pogonognathellus flavescens
ACAAAGGTAACAAACTTTGGTTGCCTAAGATACAATTTGACTTCTATTGGTTTTGATACTCAAAAAGTTTTACGGTTAGGTTCCTTACAATTGGCGGGCATGGTACTATTGCTCATTTACTGTTTATCTACGTTTGCTTAAATTTACACTTTCATTTTTCTCAAAAGTACCTACATACCTACACCTTTAGTCAACAACAAATTTTTATATTTAACTTATTGCCGTTCTTGCATCAATTGAGCCAAAGTTACACCATCTTTGAGAGTGAGTGTGATGAAGTGTGATAGTGTGACTAGTAATTTATAACGATTCAGGATTTAGCACTCGTTAATATAAGTATAAACCAGATTGAACTTCCCCAGCTCAGAAAATGCGTAAAATTACCATAAATTATATACTCTACTGATCTCAAATACACGTTTACTATTTCATTGTGAATTCCAGAGCCAATTTCTATTCCACCTACTCTTCGGTCTCTTTATAATGAATTGTTCTAACAAGCGATTTTTATTTGAAGAATATTTTAGTTAGAAATAATATTTTAAAACGTTAATTACAGCTCAGGAAATTATTCTCATGTTTTTGTTAACACATTTTATTATTAAAATCTTCTTACATTCTTACTGCGTTTGTAAACGTATTTATAAGCTAGTATATGAAATGTGGCTGTGGTGTGTCACCGTAGTTGGACTTGCCGACGAACGAACAGTTCTGAGAGCTAATTGGTGCAGACACGATCATAAAAGTAACCGAATCAAACACAGAATTGTGTCAAACCAAGTTATTTATTATGTTAAAATATTTATATTGATCAAGTTATTCTCTCATTCTTCTACTTTTGTGCATTTAAGATTTTATTGCCACCCTTTCATAAAATCTCTTTGATGTTTGCACAGAGTTATTAGCACAAGTGTAATAAAAGAAAGTACCTATAGCATTATATTTTTATGCCTTTTGCGTGAATGTGGAGACACAAATTGTGTAAAACAGTAAAGGTAGGGCAAAGCAAATACCAACACCAACAACCCTATGAAATCACTGTGCATGCAGAGTGCAGATTTGCCTGATCCATTGTTAGTTTTTTAGTTTCATTAGAGTAACTCACCGTCACAACAAAGATATACAGATCTAAAAATCTAGACGCAATAATGTTTACAAAGAAATTAATTGGTACCTATTGACAGCTACTCATTCACTGCTATATAATTATTGCGAACAAAATGAGATGAAATCATGATTAACCTTTTCTTTAATCATTAAAATAAACTATTTTTTGCGCTAGTTGAGTAGGCATATAGTGCAGCGCAACATGAAGATGTTATAATTACTTAATGATTACATCAAAGATCAATAATTTGTAAATTCTTTTTGCATATAGAGCATTCTACGTAGAGAGATTGTCCTATGAAAGAACCACCTTGTCTTTTACAATGTCATAAATTATTTATTGCATTACAGGTGCATTTGTGCAAACACAAGTTATATTTTATAATACAAAAGTTGCGACATAGCCCTACTAAACGATATACATTTCAGATTTATTTATGCTTTTATCAAACTCATTTCACAAAGGGTACCTATCTTGAGAAATATGGAGAAAAGTGACTTTAACAAGCAGATCGCATGATCCAATTTAATACATATAATTTATTGGAATAAAAATAAGAATCTTACACTGTGCACTATTTCAAGTTCGCTTCTTTGCTCGTCAAAACAATTTTTTGCTTTATAATATTTAGTAAACAGTAAAAGTTGTTTATACACGTACATCTTTTATTCTTTTTTAGCAGTTACGTGAAACAGTTTTTTCAGTTTAGGAAAGAATTGATGCCAAATGCATGCACGAAAACTCTTTTATTGTAACTCATGAAAAAGTTGAATTATATATTATATTATTTAATTAGTTTCTATAAACTGCTATTCTTCGCTTTATGTACCTTTGAAACATTTATTGGTTCAATCTCATTATCTTTCGTCTCATATAATTCTTAATTATTTCATTCAGGCGTGGCGACAAATTTTTCATGCAAAGTACCACAGTATCATGCAGTATCACACACAACTATTGCTAATGGACCTATTTTATATATTCTCACCACTACAATCCCATTTACTAATTACGTGTATTAATGGCACCTTCACCATATTATTAAAACGTAATGGTGATTATATAGAGGTGCTTTTAATACAGTCAAAGAGTATGTCTCACGCAAATACACAAATTGTAATCAAGAGTACGTTTTATTTAGTTTGTCGAAGCTTTTCAGTATTTGAGATAATAAAATTTTATTGCATAACAGAACGAAAACAGTCATGGAATGGAATTGGGGTAACGGAATATTTCACAGTCGATAAAAGAGGAAAATACATTGGAAAAAATATTATTTCATTTTATAACGTATTGAGAAAAAATTCTAAATCAAAAAGATCCAGAAGAATTAAGGAGCTCCATATTTCTGTGATCCTCCGGATACTCCGGAAGGTCCCGTATTATCTTGTCCACCACCTCCTGAAGTACCGAAATTTCCGGGTCCCCCACCTCCTCCAGAGAAACCTCCTGGCCCTCCATTAGCTCCACCAAAAGATACTCCATTTTTATTTTTATCTCCTCCCTTGTACCGAATGAAATAAACTTCTGGTTTTGAAGGACGTGTTGCAGCCTGTTTTTGCAATCGAAGCGTGTCACTTAATTCAGGTTTTTTAAGCAAGACATACACCAATGTCTTTTGTTCTGGAGGAGGAGGTAATTGAATTTCTCCATTTTCTCCAGGACCGGAACTGGGAGCTTTGATGAAAACAATTTGATAATGTGTTTGTCTCTCTATGGGTTGAAAAGGTCTGGAAACGCGTTCTGCCTGCTCTTCAGGTGGAGCTACGTGAACACTAATGTACTTGTGAACTTTTGCTCCTATTCATAAATTAAACAATCTTTTTCAGACATTTTCACAATAAATAGAATAAATGAGTTGAGACAGTATCAGAAAATTTGAAAACATTACCTCCAGAGAATCCTCCACCAGAACCTCCAGAGAATCCTCCACCAGAACCTCCAGAGAATCCTCCTCCAGAACCCCCACCCCCACCAAACGATCCTCCGTGGCCACCAGATATTCCCTGACCTCCTCCACTGTAACCACCGGATATTCCCTGACCTCCTCCTCCTCCACCACTGTAACCTCCAGAGATTCCTTGGCCGCCTCCACCAAAAGACGAGCCACCATGAGGTCCAGAAACTCCTCTGAATCCTCCTTGTAATGATCCAGCGCTATATCCGCCTCCTCCGCCAGAAGGACCACCTCCGCCACCAGTGAAACCTCCTCCACCACCACCACTACCAAAACCTCGAATAAATCTTCCTACTGGATGTATTCCATAGTTAGGCGAAGCAAATTGAGCCGCAGAGAAACATACTAGCAAACTAAAAATCTAAATATTCCCCAAAAATGTGTAGGTAATCTCATTTGTATGAATTTGCAAGTGTATTTTTATTAACAAAAAGAAATATTTTATACTCACCGAAAATTGTAGCATGATTGCTGATTGATTTTTTCCAGCCAATTGTTTGGTGTTAATAATTTGGCACTAACAGAAGAATTTATGATACTACAATTCAAAATTTCACTAATGAAAAATAAAATGAATTTTGGATTGGCAAAATGAAAAATATGATTCCCACAAGGTGACCATACACGGAATGATGATGTGACGATGGACGAATGACAAATAATGAAAATGTCGTGTCTCTTTATAAAGCAGTGACAACAAAAAGGAACCTAAAGAGAAACAAGACGAACACGACTGTTGGTCCGACCGTGTCAATTAGGATTAGAAATTGAAAATGAAATAGCAAATAAATTTTCTCACTCCATTAGTATGTAAACATACCTTTTGTTATTATATAGAGAACATTTTCACATCTTGTTACGACGAGAGTGCAATTTAAGCAGTGAGTATATTACCGGTGCTACAAAAATAACTATATTATAAAGTTAAGCTTTAAAAGAAAAGCTATTATTAGCCGGTAACACTCATATAGGTAAACGGATACTCGACTACTGCAGAAAGCTTTCTGATATCAAGATTAAAAATCTGTGCACCATGTTATATATTTTTCAGCACGTGAATGTAAATGCAAAGTCTGTTTGCGTGATCTTTCAATTCATAAGTCCGTGAAACTATTATTTAATAATGTAGTCTTAATTAGGTATAAGACTCCTAATAACACTTAATACGTAAACTCAAATCATGAAAGGGAGATTAAAATACCACCGATTACTAATGTTAACAAGGGAATGATAGAATGACTAAGCAAGTTAAATATGCATTCTAAAATCTCTCCATAATAGTATGCAAATAAAATTTCCAATCATTGTTACAAGCAGTTATTTTACTTTAACGGTACATGTAGACAGGTTATTGGTATTTTATTGGTGCACATAAATCCGGAGGTACTATATAAAGCTTAGATTCCTATTTAAATGAATTTAAATGCATATTGAACCAGGGCCCAGAGAATGCATTTGATTTACTGCTGTATCCAGAATCTAGATTGTGAGGAATTCAATATTAAGCTCTGCATAAATCTCAAGACTCGAAAAAATTTCAATACACAAATAAAATCTTTTCAGGTCATCATTCATCCATAATATTATGTCCAATTCAGAATTCAGGTGTTTGCAGGTGTTTGAGGAGAGCAGGTCTAAAAGTTTATTACTTATCTACTTATCATTAGAATTCAAGTGTTGTAAGTTTTGCATTTAAAAATATAGAAGTGAACTTTCATTCTTCATCCACTTAACCACTCTGTTTAATCCAAATCCATTAAATGAGACACAAAGGTATTTACTAGTAGGTATACTTTACAAAATATGTCTATCATGGCAAGTCAAAGAAAAAGACCCATAGAGGTAGGACTGGCTAGTTTGGCTAAATCTATGAAAAGATCCGATATCTACACTAACTCTCAGATACAATAATATTTCAATATGAAGTAGAAAAATTCATGGTGTCAGTGTTGAAAAAAAACATTTTTGAGAACAAATGACTCTAGTTAGTGCATGGAGGAGGTGCGAATTAAATGGCATAAATTAATTACTTTCTGATTAAAATAATAATTTATTGCTCTTTCATCAAAGCTCGTATGACCTCCTCACACGTTATACAATGTGCAGTCTGAAAAAATCATAAATTACAGATAATTCAATTACTCTGTAATTTTTTCTTACAAATCTGTCACTTTGCAATGCTAAAGGTGTTAATTTATTGTTGAGTTCAGGAGAGATGAGCAAAGGACACGAAAAGAAATGAAATTCTAACTCGCATATAAACCCAATAAAAAATTGACGTAGATAGTCAAGCGAAATGAATGAAATACTAGAATAGTTATAAAAAATTCCTCCCTATCCTCCCACTCAATAATGGAAATAAATTGCTTGCCTTTTTTACTTTAACATATGCTAACTAGAAATTTCCACAGAGCAGCCAGCACACACTTGTCAAGTCAAAAGAATCCCAAATCAATGCCAATGAATTTTGTGCAATCGCTAATTATATTAAGTTCATTCACGTTTACTTAATCAAACCAAGCCAAGTGTACACTTAACACACACCAGTTAAAAGTTAGCTCAACACTCTGTACATCTCTCTGCATAGTAGTAATTACGTTTTGCGAAAGCAAATGTTTTCACAATTCAGACCATAATAATAACATGAACAATGTATTCTCAGTCATTCTTCTCGTAAAGGTGATATTTTTAAGATGATACTGCACCACTAGTATAAAGAATCAGGACAGAAGCTTAAGCTCGTCATTATTTAAACTAACAAATATTACGATGACAGGCAAGACCACACATTACTGTTACTAATGCTAGAGGTGACTAATTACTTTGAGCTAATGAATACTTGTCTATACATGTAATAAGACAATAATAATAAAACGCAACCGAAAATGAAGAGCAAGCGATGTGAAATGCAAATATAATTTGCGAATGCCACACAAGGGCACAAACTTAAAAAAAGCCGACCACATTACCATACAAATACGTTACATTTACAACGTACTCTTACTTTCTTGTAAAGGTAAGTAAGTAATTACGCTATTACATATAGGTGCCTACAATATAATGAGTGTATAGTATTTATTTTAGCATTCAACTCAAACCAAGACTTTCGATTTCATTAACTATTTCCATTTCAAGACTCGTTTTAATTGCCTCGCCAGTCAAAGTCATCGTTGTTAAACATAAAATGAAGAATACCTTACCAATCTTCACAGTTAACAAATAAGTACACTTATGTACATTTATTATAAATGTAATATAATTTGTTGTCATCCTTCTCTTGAAAATTATTACGAGTCTATACAGCACAGTTACAAATATGATTTTATTTTTATGTACTTTTAAAAAGGCAGCACCTTTTAGCTGTTCAAACGTATCTGTATGTGTACCTCCCATCGTAAAACCATGTGCAGTACAGCTTTGATATACATGTAATTTTGTCGTGTCATAATTTGTGCAATTCTCCGTCAATTTCCACGCTCAAAGAACTGAATTAGTTGTAGACACTGTGTGTACGTGTAATATAAGGACTGACTTACCTACCTGAAACACAAACAACGGCAAAAACCAATTCTGCTCATAAACTCATTTTTTTCTACGTGAAAATAAAAGTGCGACGACATAATTAAGAAATCTCTTCTCATTCGTCTGCATCTCTTCTTGACAAAGCGAAATGCTCATTGTCAACAACTCATACAAATGTCAACATAGCTATATACACATACAAAGTCGACTTCTCTTTTCTTCTGCTCAATGTTCTCATTTAATACGATGGATCGTGATGAATGCGACTAACATGTCACTGACGAACTCTGCATGCACAATACTTTATTTGAATTTACAGCATGCCAACTCTTCCACTGAGAGTTACTTAAAAAATTTATCATCTCACACTACACAGTATAACTGTGTGTCAGCGAATCATCGAAAACTACACGGATCTACTATATTGTGTAAAATACCAGTGATAATTTAATATCTCAGTAATATGAAAACACAATGGTAAAATATCAACACATAATACACATGCAACATAATAATATTATTGTTCGTAATGAACTTAAAAATAAACAATGACTGAGTCACGGATGAAAAGCAATGCACCAAGAGCAAACCATAATTTGTGCAATATATATATGCATAAATTTAAATCAGCAAAACTCTACATAAGTTCATAAAGAATGAATTGATGATAGAATTTAAGTGTACCTATAGGTAAATACCTAAAAGTATGATGTGAATCCAATTTACTCTGGTGTAAAAGTTCCATTTGCCTATATAGCCAATGGATTGGCTACGCTTTTGGCTTATTTTAAATAACACTGAACTTAGTAGAGACAACACAATGTCTTTTCACCACTAACACCACCACCAGAATCATTTACGGTGTCAATGCAAATAATATGCAAGTTTCTTCTTGAAACTCTTGTGGTATAATAATATTATTATTTACTTGACATGACATGACAATGAGTTTACTGTATTACAGAATTATTCCTCACGCTCACCTACAAATCCAAAGAGGTACAAACTACAAACACTACATATACTTTAATTTTTGCATGTAAAAGTGTTATATAGTAACATAAATTGAATTATCAGATTCTGCATGCAGAAAAATAGTACAACAACGGTATTTCACACTCTCGCTCTCCTAGCGCACATTCTATTACCTACCTAATAAAAGGGCAAAGACTGACACATGAATTTATATGCAGAGTGTATCTCTCTTCAACGTGAAAAATTACTGTTGTTACATTAGAACTCTTACATACCTTAAACTTCTTTGCATACAGCAAACATACTATTTTATCATGCACAGAGATCTTCACAATAATCGTATTACTTATATTCATATTTACCAAGCAATTTCCAATAAGCATGAAAAAACGATTGTGATTTAAATAAATAGTTCATGAATGATGTGCACTCTGCTACGAAAGTTTGAGCAGGACACGATGAGAAGATTATTGGAGTGTCAAGCACAAACCACGTTCGCAATTAAATACCTTCAGTCCACAACTTACATACAACACAAACAATGTCAGTATGTAAAGATATGCCGAGACCGAGAGCAATGAGGAATTCTGCAATGAAACTGTGAAAATCAATTTATCTTGCATTTAAAATTAAATGAAGCAATATTTTGGATCATCTAGTGTACGCGTACGCATATAGCATAACAATCCACAACAACAACAACAATGTAACATGCAAAATGTAATAATCACACGAGTGAAACTAGAAAAGCGTTGCATA
This sequence comes from Pogonognathellus flavescens, assembly GCA_019776165.1. NCBI lineage: Eukaryota > Metazoa > Arthropoda > Collembola > Entomobryomorpha > Tomoceridae > Pogonognathellus > Pogonognathellus flavescens. The sequence goes on from JABASD010005716.1 coordinate 8,322, forward strand.
ACACATCAAAATACGTTTAACTCGCATATACACAAACTAAATAGCTATTAATTACTCATTCACAACATTTATACATCGATTAATATTCTGTTAGTGTGTCTCACATGGTACATTGCAGCAAAAATGCAAACTATATTTTTATAGTCGACGCAGTAAAGTAAGCGTTGAGAAGAATGTGTGACAATGTATCATTTTGTATTATTGACTTGTGCTACTACTCCTACTGCTAAAAAAACTACTGCTATATGTACAAATTCAATCAGGATCATGATTCGATAATAATAATATAACAAAGGGGCTGTACTGAATTGAATGTAATGGTAATGTGAATATAATAGCCGTATTTGTACAAAAAGCAGCGAAATACTTCGAAAATCATCTGCAGAAGCTGACGTTTTCCTGGTAAAGTCAAGACAGAATTTACACACCTTCTAGGTAGGTATATATAGGTAATAGGTATACTACTCCACTACACTATTGACTTGATGACTTGGCTTGAATGCTTTGTGACTACCTATAATGTATAATGTTCATGTAAGTAAAGAAATAACACGTTGTTGTCATTAAGTTAACTTCCACTCTTCAGTCTGCTCTCCTCACTTCACGATTGTAAGTAATATTATTCCTCCAACAGTTTGGTGTTGGTGGTGGTGGTGGGTTTGTTGAAATCGTGACTATTTTTTCTCACTTGATTTTTAGTGTAGTGTTAGTCATCTCATTGCTCCTTGTACCACTTGAATCTTGAAGTACAACATAAATTCGTAAAACAATTACTGTCTGCATTTTGCATAAGGCATCACAGAGGAATGAGAGTGTACTTTACCTGTGTTCTGCTTATCTTATGCATAATGTAATTGTAGCAAAATTACTATGCAGCTGTAATGTATGTAAAACCTGTAATAATAACGTAGAATGGAAGAAGTAGGGACATTTATATGTAAGACGAGTGAATATCAAGACTATAATGACAGATTTCCTCACAGAATATTTATAAATGTCAAAAATGTCTTTTTAATGTGTCATTTGCTAATCAAATCATAACCTCGTCATAAAATACCTATTGACTGGTCAAACACTTGTTGGTTCTGATAAAGAGTTACATATTCAAATAAATGTAAGTACATTACATACCATAACGCAATTTTAAGTGTACTTTTTATTCAAAAGGATAAGTGTTGCGTATAGTAGGTATGTTTACCAGTGTGGCAGTAACTAGTACAATTTTCTTTTGTGTCGTTCGGACTTTTGTTGTGGAATTGTATGGACTTGGACTACTAAGGTACATAACCTGATTTGTAGGAAATTGTGTGATTTCAAATAAATAAAAATAAATAACAAAGCTACCTATAATAATGGTCATTGAGTTCTTGAGTTGTATCAATTACACATTATTTCAAAATCTATCAACCCAAATATAAGTGTGGTGATACAGAATAAGCACGAGTTAAGATTGCCACTGCCACTTGAACAGGAAAATAAATATAGTTTGGGAAATTAGTTCAGATTTTGTAATGTGATGACAGCTGTCTCCATAATAATGTCGTATATTAAGCTAATAGAGAACATTTGTACAAGTTTTGCTGTTAGAGAAGTCCTAAATGCGGAAAATATATTGCTCAAGATTTTCAAACGACTTGTACATGTTAGGTAGTAGTGACTTATTACTCTTCCACCAAATATTCCTCAACTGTCTGTATATCCTCCCACTTTTTTGAATCGTCATCATAACAAATAAATAAACATGAAAATTGTGTGCACGTAGGTAGTGGAGAGGCAGTAGAAGTTCTACTTATGGATTTGTCCATTGCTTTTACTTATTATGATTCATTCATTCTTCATTACGAACTACAATAGCGCACAAACACTGCCAAGTCCCATGTATTGTTGTGTTCCGCAGAATAAGATTTTACTATAAGGTTTATACACATAATAATGTGCACACTAAAATAGACCTAAAGCTTGTTAGACGAAATGACGAGGGTGATTTTATTTTTAAACCTTGACCACTTAAGCCACTATATACTACAGAAATCGTTCTCCCTCCCAACTGCCATTAACTGCAAATTAAAGCCATGTCGTCGTCGGTTTCATTGCTCCGTGTTATACTTCATAGTAGTTACGTTAGGAAATGCACCAGAATGTTGATGAGACACAGTGAAAAAAATCATTTACTCGTGCATTAGCTTACTACTCTTGAAAAAGGTATACTATATATGACTATGTATAGGTATATCCTTTCCTTTATATATTCTACACGTACAAACAGAAGAATATATTGCGATAAAGGAACATCTATTAGTTGCATTATTATTACTATTGTTACTATTAAACCAAGCTCATTTATAGTGCGGATAGAAGAGTGAAGTAGTTGTATCTGTCGAGATTTCAAATGAGAAGAGTAAGCAAAATGGCCCAACGACTAAACTAACGCAACTTAAGTCGAGTCAACATCTCAATAAATAATTTATACTTTCTAATATTAAATTACATTCTATCTCTGCCTACCAGAGTCGCATTATATTACATTTCATTATTACTATTTTCAACTCTATTCATGTCCGTATATGAATTATTGCTATTAAAGCAAGTATGTTCACATTCACACACTACCGCAATTGTAACTGCCATAAGTATAATATTAATACTGCCATGTAGTTCTCAGTTCTGTGACTGACATTCTTTTTAGAGTTCATATTATACAGTAAATTCCTTCAGTAGTATAGTAGTTTATCATTTATGTAGTAGACTGCCCACTTTTTAGCACAATATTTATTTACTCATGTAACCAAACGACAACAATGAGTATAGCAATAATAATACGACAGAAAACAAAGTATTTACACATACATACACAGAATCGTCACTCAGAGTCAGAACTGAGATTTGTTTGAATAGTAGAAATGATATCACAGTATTTATATTATTAGCATATGACTGCTCATATAAATGTATTACTGCAACTGAAACTTAATCCTTGTATAAATTTACACTTTAATAGTAGAATGTAATAATATTAAAATAGAGATCATATGTAGTATGAAAACTTTTCCTGTTTTGTATTACTACTTACTACTGGTACTGCATTCTCTGGTAGCAAGAACTCCTGTATTTATTACGCATTGTATACTTAACTACTTATATAGGAATGAAATTCATAATGAAAGCATAATTCCTTAGTGGCCAAATTCAAAAGTATCATCACAACGCATTATCATCATCACAGTAGCTGCCTTTTTGCCTCGGCCAACAACCATCATTGTACTCACTCACTGATTTACACATCAAAGCTAAAGGTAACCCTATACATACCTACAGTATGTGTCACAGTAACGGACTAGTCTGGTTAATACATAGAAAGACCTATAGTAGGACTTAATACAGAAATAGGTATCAAACAATCTGTTTAGATGCACGTTGTAATCTAGGCAAC
>JABASD010005717.1:0-11749 GCA_019776165.1 Pogonognathellus flavescens
GAAGGATAAGAATACTGAAGGATAAGAATACTGAAGGATAAGAATACTGAAGGATAAGAATACTGAAGGATAAGAATACTGAAGGATAAGAATACTGAAGGATAAGAATACTGAAGGATAGGTTTCAAGTAAATGGGTGGGCAGGTTGGGGAGTAAGAGATGATGACAAATAGGAGAGAATAAAAGAAATTGGACCATTCGCCTTGGTCTACACACCATTGTAGGTGGAACAATTGTCTAAAATGAGTTGAACGTCGGTGAGGAAGTCCGATCTAGTTTGATACTTCTTCTGCCGTACTTTATCCCTCATCGTTTGTAAGTCCATCGGCTTTTTGATGAGGCGGTAGTAATCAGGAATCTACAGCACACAAATAGAAAAATTTCAACTCCGTCCGAATGGAGGATGACTTGTGTGACTTTGAGGATTATTCTGGCATTCACCTTATTGCTAACTGGCAAATGAAAGTGGTTACTGTCCGGCAGGGCTCTCAACTCGTTCAAAATGGCTTCAAATATTCCACTAATGACGACCATTGGATCGATGCGCTGTCTGTTGGCAGTTTTTCTTTTCTTAGCTAAATAATCACAGTGAAGACTAGGGGCAGGGCGCTTCTTCTTGGGCTTTCCTGCAGGAGTCATTATGTCCTTCGGCACTTTCAGCATCAACGAACGTCGTTTGATTTCCTCCGCGTGCTGCGCATTCAGTCAAACCAGTAAAATTAAACATTATTCCAATTATTGTCGCTGTTCAAATTCAACCGCAATTAAGCAACTCCCAACCCGAAAAGAACTTACATATTTTCATTGGGCCCGAAGTTGCTCAATATACTGACAGAAATGAGAAGTGACAACTGTTATTTTGGTTTGAGTGTTGGAGGCTGTACGTTACCTGAACTAATCTGCCCGACAAGTGAACTTTGGTTCCATCCACTTTGACCAATTCTTCATCTTCTACAAATAATTCTTTTTCAATCTCTTCCTCCTGTTCTTGGGTCATGGCCACATTGTGGGAAGGAACGGGAGAGCTCGTGTTTTGATAAAGAGGACACGCCTTATTTGTTTTCATGTGACCCACCTTCCGAATAAAAAACACAAAATTGATTTCCACATTCCCAATATGCAGGTTTTGTAAAACAGAGACAAAGTAATTAATTCTATCTCTGTGTTCAGACAGAAAATTAATCACTAGTGGAAATACGAACGAACCTGTCCACACGCTCCGCATTTCATTTTCAACTGCGGTTTCAGTTTTATTTTCTTCTTTCTGGGAGTCGGCGGTTTGGTAGTTTCTTTTTCTTGATTTCTTTTAATTCTTCGGAGTTGTTCTTGAATTCGTCGTTTTTCTTTCTTCATTTCTTCTTTGGCGTGGTCATCGAGAAGAGCAAACTGTCGAATGAATGCTTCGTCTTTGGTGGTTCTGATTCTCATGTAAATATCAATGATGGCTGGTTTCCGCACAATTTCCGTTCTCGTGTACTCCTTTCCATCAGCGCTTTTGAATGTGCGATGAATTTTCAGAACACGTCCAGGATGGTTGGCAAGGCCGGAAAGTGTGTTGTTGTCTTCGTCGTCCTTCTTTTTGCTCTTCTTATTTCCCTTGTCATCTTCCTTCTCGTCTTTCCCTTCTCCCATTATCATCTTTTGCAGTTCCCGTCTTTCTTGCTCTTCCTTTTCGTGGTTGAGCTGCAACAGATCATCAATCAAGTCATTAAGTTTACTCACAAACATTTCACAATTTCAGCCAGTACTTTATGGCACATGTCTAAAGGATACCAGATCAATGTTGCGGAGGACATTATTTGCGGCACGAATTATTTGCGGTGCAAAATGTAAAAGACACTTGAAAACACATGTAAAAGATTCATGATCAGTCAGAAGCTATTGTTATGGAAATGTGTAACCTCAGTAAGGATTTTGAACTAACAAGAAGAACAATTGCTCTAAAAATACCTAATTACTAGGTAGGTATACATTGAAGTCTCCATTGCGACCTCAAATAAAACTTATTACTAAATATTGGGGCTTTAAATAGGGACGATACATATTTGGGTTCTAATTTGAGTGAATGTTAAGGATAAGAGAACAGGGGAAATGTCAGGTGGGGTTACCTGTGAACTTGTTTTTTTGTTGCTCAACATATTTTCAATGTTTTTGCCCATTTCTTCGATATCGGATAACTCTTCTTCAGAACTTTCCCCTTCATCCGTAGAAAGAACTTCTCCAGATTGAAGAACGCGATTCTGAAGTTCGAAAATTCGTTGACATTCTTCTTTGTATCTGAAAGTTACAGCCAAACAGAATTTCCAATAAAATTACTAATTAAAAAAACTAAATTAAAGCATGCATGAAATAAGGAGTGTTTGACCAGACAATGACAGAATAAATGAAAATAAATAATGGACAGATAACCTTTCTTGATGTTCAGCAACAGAAAATCGATTTCCTCTAGAAAATTTATTCATCCCCTTTTCTCCAGCCTTTGCCTTTTCAGTGGACAGAGTGCGTACCACGTCAATTACTTCCCATCGAGACAGCTTTTTAATCTGAATTGAAACATCAAATTAATATTAACACTCTCATCAAATGTCCTAAAATGGTTGCTGCACCCTCGCCCTCGTCCCTTAGACTTATTTAAGAGAATGTCCAAATTCTATACTACGTATGTATTAGTGTCGTTCAAAACTGGCACAATGAAAGGACGAATTGAATCAAGTTTACAAGTAAGCGTAAAACTTTTTTGCACACAAAGTCAAAATTTCTGAAGAAATATTTCAAATGCACTTACTTCCTCTTCTGGGACGCCGAACTTTCGCAAAAGGGCTTTTGCATTATTCAAAGATAACCTACGTAAATCCGCGTCGGTTCCAGTCACAATGCGTTTTGGTTGAGCTTCTTGCTCTTCCTTATTTGTCTGCAAGTACAGGATTTGAGAAATGGAATATTAGCGAATGAAAATTTAAAAAGCGTTCGTTTAGAGTAGAGAGGAGTGAAGAAGAAATGCGAAAAAGTGACAAAATAAAATACCTGCGGTTTATTTGGCACTCGAATGTAGGAAAATCCTTCACCGCAACCCGTGGGATCTGCAGGACCAAGCAATTGCAGCAAGCATTTTCCCCGCATTGCTAAAATGTACGCACGGGTGGTATTCCATGGTGCTGTTTTCACCTCGTCATCAATTTTCCCTTGATTTTCATCGTCATCGTCCCCTTCAGGGGCAAACAGAAACTTCTCCCCATAACCAGCGTCCTACAAATAATTTACAGTCTGAAGGTTCATAAGGTTCATATTTATTTCAAGTGCAATATTTCAGTACAAATCTGTACAACGTTATTCATATTACTAGAGCTTGGGACACAAAAGTTGCAAAACCTGTAAAATGGTTCTGAGGGACGGGAGATGAAATCGCCAGACCCTCAATTTTTCCAGGTAACACACTTATAGATAGAAAGGGAATTTTGAAAAATACAGAACAGATAGGATTGGAGGGGTGATTTATTTTACGTAACTTTATATATTATACATTAAACAGAAGATGAGAGAAGATGAAGTGTAGAAATTACTTTTAGTCGTTGTTCCGCAGCAATAAGACTCAAATAGGCACAACACTGTTCTGGAGATACCATGGCCCTAATTTCTTCTTCCGTGGGTAACCGAAATTCTGGTTTTATGACCCACCAATTTGAATCTGCCCCAGTTCTTTTGAAATCGGCGCACAGCTTCAGTCTTTTACGAATACTACTTTCAGAATGCATTGGAAAGGCACGTTTGATTTCTTCCATTCGTATTCTTCGGGGATTGTCTCGACTCTTCCAAAACAAACGGTAAATAAAAACCTAAGGAACAAAATAATCCATCGGCATTAATACACAGGACCATTCATTGCGATTACTCCGTGTCTCATTCTACAGACTAAAGAATGAAGTAGGACTTGCTTGTAGAAAGTCTCGAACGAAATTATTGGCTCTTTTAGAATTGGGGCCTGGCACTTCGTACAACGGACACTCCTGACCAGCAGTGAAAATGCCGTCAAATTCTCTAATGAAATAATTCGTTCTGGAGAAAAGAAAAAGACACTTCAGATTTTGAATGGAATATTAAGCACTTGATAAGTTGAAGAGTTTCAGTGGAACGCAACAATGACGATGCATCTGCTTAGAATTGTTTGAATATGAACCTGGTTCTTATCACGAGAAAATCGAAGCCTGTAACGGGATGTTCATAAACTGGAGTACGGTACATGTTGTTTTCTAGTGTCTGAATGATTTGTCCAGGATGCATGGCTCCAAGGAATGGGGAAGTGTGAGCATAAGATGTCTCTCCGTACTTGGACTCAGGTGGACCCGCATCTTTACCCGCTTTACGTTTGTAATAATTCTTAACTTTAGCACACATTCCAACCTATGGGGCAAAAGGCAATTAGAATGACATCGCATAAACCAGTTTAAATCAGTGAAAAGAAAAGTGTGAGGAAATGAAACCTGATTTAGTAAAGGAGGATGTTCTTCACAATATTCTATTAATATCAGTTCTCCATCTTTGCCTGACAAATCGTCCGGTGTTCTCATGAAGAAAATGTCCCCACCTCCTGCCGCCAACCGTTCCTGCTCTCTTTGCTGAGTGATAAAAAGGAAATCCAATGTTTAAAAATTTCTAAGCCATCAAAAGTAGTAAGCGTAATGTGTGGAGCAGCGTATAATAATTATGTGACAAATATTATTTTTCATGTTTATGTTTATCTGCAAAACTGACGAATAGGGAAAGGGAAATGGAGAATGGTTGGTGGGAAACTGATCTTGGAAAGTATTTCACGCACCTTCTGCTTTTTCTTGATGTGTTTGGTGAGAGGCAGAACGGGTTGAGGCGCAGGATATGCAAAAATGCCGTTATTGTACTTTCTGAGAGCAGGCCGGTGGAAGTTTCGTAGTTTGAGTTGTCCCATGTGCGTGGGGATAAAGGGAGCTCTGAGTTCCACGACGGGTGTGGAATGCTGGATGATGTTTCCACTGGCACTGATTTTGAGGAGGGATTGTTCCGTGAACTTGGATTGGTAATATTCGTCGTTTGAAATGTTGTATGGATCCTTGTCGTCGTTTTTAGGGGAGGGTGGAGGACTGTCTTCTTCAATGACATTGATTACACCCGCTTTTCCCAACAGAATTTTGCTCTTCTTGACGTGGGGATGAGGGATTTTGACTTTCACAGGCACCGTGGTGCCTTGCGATGCATTCGGATCCACATCGTCCGGAATGCAAAGAACAATATTTTCATCGTTCGGATCCAACGCCAGTATTTTGGGCTCGGGGATTTTGTCCATTTCCTCACAGTCCCAAATCACTTCGTCTTCCCAGCAGCCGTACACCAATTCGGAGGTTTCGACGGGGAAAATAGAGTACCATGTGTCATCGCCTTGCTGTCCACTTAGACCGCCTTCTTCCGTCTTGGCAGACCTGCTTTCCCATCCCCAACATTCAAATTTGTAAGCCACAACTCTCAACAAACAATTACAGGCCTAAGAAACTTTTGACTCAGAAATGAAACATACGCTTTTTGCATTTTTGGTGGTGGGGGTGGCATGTTGGTGGAGGCAAAAGAGGAACCCGCCCCACCCCCGCTGCTTCCTCCTGCTCCACCTTTGCTATTCCCCCCAGGCATGTTCGGGGTTCCTGGACTGCCCTTTCCTGGTTGACTGAAATTCTGCGCTGTGCGATTCACCCCACTGGGAACCCAACCAGCCGCCTTGTTTTTGTTCAACTTTTTATATTTGCAATCATTTCCGTCCCAGATGATGTTTGACTCCCACTTCAACTGAGTCACCATGTGGAAAGATTCGTCCGGGAAAACGCAGGCGTCCCCATTCACCCCATTCAGATGTTCAATCCCATTTTCCTCCTCGTCCACATCAGACTCGTCCGTGGATTTCTGACTTTGGTCATTTCGCTGTAACAACACACAAAATTATTTCCTTCGAACGCGAGATTCGTCTGCGGGAATTTGCAAGATGCTACGACTAGAGTCTCTTTTCGTACTAATATTGACACCCGTGGGAAACGGAAGTGTCTTTTTCTCACTTTGGGTTTGAAGCCATAATCAAAGTACTCGTCTTCCTCCGGAACGTGCATCATGTCATACCACAGTTGAGCAGGTCCGTGTCTCCAGATGTTCGCATGTCCGCTGCGCCCATCGCTTCGCTCTTTCCTCACGTGGTCATCGTCACTCCTCACCGACTCCAAGCGCTCGCAGAAAATATTCTGAGACACAAAACATTTCAGCAATTACTAACCACACTTATCTCCACAATTCCTCTTCTTACCACCTACTGGAAAATATAAATTACTGTGTTCTCCCTATTTCATTAACGAGTTTTTTTATTAAGTAATCCCAAAATATCCGAATTTTCCAACATGCCCAAAATGCCCATGCTATCTCTGTGATATTTTGGACAGTCCATATTTAGGGTGATGGCTACAGTTAGATTTCCGACGGGAATAAAACATGCAGGAGAAACTCAAGAACTGATTTCGATGTTTCAAATGGAAACACTGTTGTTTATTTAATGCCTTTTGTAGTCGCAATTCATTTCCTCATTGTCTATCCAGTAATAAATGCTTTAAGAAGAAAAGTCATTAGCTGATAATAATAGTGTTAGGTACTACAATTTAACTGTAGTTTGCTGTACCCAACATAATACGACATTTTAGTGAGCTTAACGCAACCCTACACACGTTCAATTTGTTAAAAGAAAAAAATCGGTGCGAAAATTTGACATCAAAGTGTAGCTGTGTTTTGTGAAATTCTGCAAAGTTTGCGGACTATAAAACAGGTCATAAATATGTGGCAGGTGGCTGCAATAATTTTGACACAAACAAGTCCATTTCATTATTTGTGAATTATGGATTCAACCAAAGGATTTTGTAATGGGGGGCTAAAGTCGTCTGCGGGGACTCAGGCCAAAAATGATAAAATTTACTGCCTTCGGCCACAAATTGATAGTGAGTGTTGATACGACCGGTTTGACAGAAAGAGGTGCGTAGAAACTGAGGTAAGTCTGGCAACTATTTTTACTGTCCATTTTTGTACGGTTTGACAGTCGGCATCCATGGGTCCGAGCGATTTTTCGACAATTCAAATCTTTGTTTATAACTTTCTTGTAATATGTATTACGATTATTGAAATGGATTTACGAGAAATAGACTGAAAACGTCATTTCGTTATTATTATTATGTATTAAACTTATAAAGCACCCAATGGATGACTTTAATTATTGACATTGACATTAATACATATTATTTATTTGGCAAATCATTGATTTAAAGAAATATGATACTGTAAAATAAAAAGCAGAATGCGTTACAACAAATTAGAAAGGAAAAAGAGAAAAATTATGTATAATTTAACTCTTTTTTCTCACTCAACCGCAATAAAACCGTGCAAATGTGAACGTCGAAGGCGCGTATAAACCGCGAAAAAATTTAACCATTTTGGGGGCCCAAAATTAAACGGCAGTGGGGAAATTGAAAATTTTAAAGCAAATGAAGCTTGAATCAAAGTAAAACGCATCCGTAAATCCGCATGAATAATGAAATGAAAGGACTTGAGAATGCAGTGCAATTACACTTGCAGTAGTTGCAGATCGTTCACTACAACGCAACAAATGTCGGATTATACTTTAGATTGCAGTGCAGTGCAGCTGCAGACGTACTCGAGTGGGTTTAATTAAGAAGTAGTCTAAGCAGTTCGGTCGGTGCTCGGCCACCACAGCACAGATTATTTACTTGTAACTTCTTTTATCTTTTGAACGATTTGTAGAATTGTAGACAGTCTGTAGAATGAGGCTACTTTCAACTTTATCAATTTTCTCATTCAGTCAGCTGTCAGAGTAGACCAGTACGCCAGTACTGATTTTAAACTTCACACACACAAAATACAAATAATAACTTCTTCAGAACTTCAATTACGTCGAATGAAACTAAATTTTAGTCATGACTCATGTCTAAAAAGAGTGCTCGGTGAATTTTGAGTCAAATTTCCCAGCTTTGCAACCAAATTGTAGTTTTTTACTGTAGATGAAATAAGAAGTGAACAACTGAAATACCTCGGCATCTGCAACACATTCGCTCTCGTCTGGTTCTGGACCATAAATAAAACTCCATCCTCGTTTATCCCTCGGTTTATCTTCAGCTGATTCTCCTTCAAAGTGAACTCTTTTCTTTTTCCTTCGTTTCTTCACATTTTTCCACACTTGAGGTAAACTACTGGATTTTCCGGGACCAAAAAGTCTAGAAAACCGTAAGACACGACCGGCACGAAAATCGGGAAAAATTTCACTGACATCAATTCCTGCGTATTTGGATGGCATCATTGCCGCCAGCGGCGTCTCCAGTTTTTTCTCGTTTCCCAACCCATCCCCATTCGAAACATTATTGAATGAACCCGCATTCAAAGCAGAACCACTGGGTATTCGTAATTTCAGTTTATTAGAACCGACAGGCATTTTAGGAGGCGGCATAAGTGTCTTCTCCAGTGTTTCATCCCCATCAGAGTCCGCATCGTAATCAGTGTCGTCCGCCACCCTTCGAGATTTAGAAGTTGTAGCGGTTGGTGTTGTGGACACGTCTTCATCCGCAAGTTCAGTGATATCAGAAAAATCAATGGCACTGGGTGATTTGATGTCGTCGTAGTCATCATCGTCCAAACTATCTCCACGTTTTCCACCGGATCCGTCCGTGCTATCCGGAAACGAAGTTGAATTTGCCCTTCCGCTTTGAGACATTCCACTGTGCTCCCCGTCTTGACCTTCTGAATCCTTTTCGTCCGGATCGTAGTCATCTTCGTCAGAATCTGAGTCGTAGGAAATTCTGCTTCTCGTCGCTCTGGATGATTCTCTCATGTGAGACTTTTCTCCCTCCATCACCTCATTCATTATATTTCCCAAACCCAGTTTCTGAAGAGCATTTAAATGCTTCTTAGAATCATCGTCTAAAATGTCATCCTCCAGTTGACCGGTTTTTATGTTAATATTCCCAAAGAGGAAGCCAGTGAGGTTGACACCTCCTGACTCTCCGTCGTCTTCGCTGTCACTCATGTTGGTCACGTAGTGCTAGAAAATTACAATTCGTTAATGCCAGCCAATTAAAATACAGCCCCATTTTTAATTTAGGAAAAGTGATATATTTTTGAGCAGTATTTTTTAAATTGTGAAGCAACTCGTGTATTACTTTTACGCGGAATTATTTCTGGAGCTAGAAGATTTGACTGAGCAAATTGCGATATAGATGTAAGGAAGTCATAGGATATTTGTTGGACTTAATGGAGCACCTATTAAATTCTAAGTTTAATGTAGGTTGACGTATAGGACTGCTCCGACTTTCCATCAAAAGCAGAATTGACAATCCTTTTAAAAGATGACTTTTATAGTTTTATAGACGACGAGTCTGAACAAGATCCTCCAACGTTGTGATCCTGAAATACCTGAACGACCTGAAGTGTTGATTTGCATGTTATTGCAGTGCACAAGTAAACAAGTTTGAATTGAGTAGTGAAATAAATGGGATTGGTAGAACTCTTTGGAGGAGGACCCAAAGGTTGGAAGAACACAAAATGTCCTCTATAACGTTATAGGCAAGTTGTGGATAAACAATTTATATTTATACCACCACCACGATTGCCGAACCAAACTCAAAGCCGACTGTCCTTGTCCACGAAGAATCGAACAAACTTGAGACTGTTGAGAATTGAGAACTTCAATATCCGTAAATTTCGGTCTCATCAGCAACAGCCGTTCTGGAGTTTTACAACTCTTCGCCATCTGTTAAAAGTCAAAAGCAAAAGGTCAAATTCAGGCCAAAAAAACGAACTGTATGGTCAATGGTATATTATGCGTAGTGCATATACAAGGTACCTCTAGTATAGTGCAAGTACAGCAAAGGTAAACTGCAATTATATTTCCGCTCACAACAGCAGTCCCGTCCTAACACATTGCACTCCATACACTCTTCTTGTTTTCTTGTTACATAATCCATTCGGTTGAACCTTCAAGTTTCTATTTCTAAATTTTCAGTACGGACAAATAAAGCTTAATTGGACATTTGTATTTATTATTGTAGAATATACTTCGTTAGTTAGTGGTGCACATCAAGGTTAGTTATTTTAATTTTAATAACAATCCAAAATCCAACTGGTATCGAAATATTTCTGTTTTGTATTTATGCGTATGGTGTACTTTCTAGGTGAGAATGGAAGCCCCTCCAGGATTAGATCCGGACTGTCAACTATTTCTTGGTGATGGGGAAGGAACATCTTTGTCTTTAACAAACCGAATTTGGAGTCCTGGAGCATCAGCTCTGATGGGCTTTGGTTATGGGATGTTCCAAAATGGGTGGTACAAACGGCCTTTAATGAGCGGTAAACAAACTAATTGTTATCACTGTTCCTGTTTAATTTAATGGTACTAGTCCACAATATATGAGAACTTCCTTTTCGGTGTGCCGCAAATGTTACACTGAATTATATTATGTCACTTACTTCATACATTCAGCATTGATGATATTCTGCCGGATGGTTCGTTTGCTTATAGTTTAGATTGCTTACTGAAATGAATGTTTGAAATTGCAGGTGCTCACAGGCATTTAATTTACACCCTCATCGGGGCAGCTTGTGGCGAAGGACTTTATCGTCTAAAAAATAAAATCATGGGAGAGAAGGATCTACAATATTATCACTATATGACTTTGCATCCAGAGGATTTTCAAGCACCCGGTAATATTTTTTCCTTTTTATCAATGTGGTATTTCATTTTGGCAAAATACAGTAAATGAACTTGAAATTATCGTCTAGAAATGAGATGTTTGGTTGAAATAAGGAAGCATACAGTCCTTGCTCGCAGGTCCGTACCAAGGGGGTGCTATGAGTGCTCAAGCACCCCTAAATTATGTTATTATACACCAGATATTTTTGCAATTTTCTTAAAAAACAAGTCAAAAGAATAAAATTTAGTTCCAAAATGACAAAAAGTAAAATTTTTCGCGTTACGCACAAATGTAATGTGTTTCTGGTTCATGTTAGACTAAATTTTGTTCCAATTTTTCGCGTTTATAGGCTTCAACTGACGGTGTGACAAATGACAATCCTAGTTACTCGTCTGTATTCATATATTAATAATTTGTGCTAAGCACCCCCCAACTTTCAATCTTGGGTACAGGCCTGATTGCCCGCATTGCCAGAGTCGTTGCCAGACTTATCTAATCTAAACATACTGGAAGACTTTTCGTAGAACGACTGTAGACTGCCTTACTTGAACCAATATAATTTATTATGTCTTTTGTATTGTTAATAATATTTACTGAACAATTTGTTTTATAATTTCAGAAAGAGTCAAGTATAGGGACTATCTAACGGAATGGATGCCGATTCGTTAAAATTTTTAGTTGCGTTAGTGTGCTTTAAAATTGGTATAATAATACCATGTACTTGTTGTTATATAGTATCCTCATGTCAGTAGTAATAATATTATAATTAGCAATATAGAACTATGTACAGGAGTAAATTTAACTTTGATTGAAATAAACACTAAATGAAATACAATGAGTTTGTACATAAAAAGTTGCAAATTGACGTGTAATAATATTCATATTGAAACTGAAACATAAAGAATTCGCACTAAAATTCTTATTATTTTGTATTCGATAGCTGCAGCTACCTCCCCCTACGGAATAAGTGGTTTATTTTCCCATTCATTTTCATACTCCGTTTT
>JABASD010005718.1:0-11748 GCA_019776165.1 Pogonognathellus flavescens
CATTCATTCATTCAAATTACAATTCTAATTAAATGTGTCAAAATAAAATTATAGTGAGGTTGTTCCAATTAACATAAATTAAAATAAAACATTTATAACTACCATATAAACAGTTTCATTAAAAACCGGTTGAGTACTCTGGTTAAAATAATCCAAACACGATTTGGTACTTTAACTGCATAAGAAATACATCTTTTTGAAATTGTGATGAACATAGTAGAAAAATTATATACACAAAATTCAAGAATAAACACAACAAGATTAGCTCCAAGAAAATATGCAAGAATAACAAAAATTGTGTAAATTCGCGTGGTCAGTTTCATTATTTTAGGAAGATTGTGCAAATATTTCAGTTTCTCGCTAAAGCTATTATTAACAACATGTTTTCGATGGGCAAAAAGATTTTTGAAGAGTTGATTTATCCCTGAAGATATTATCAATTCAAATGATTTTCTAAAAATATTTTGGTATCTATTTATGAATACCGAATATTGATCAACGGAAAAAAGTGGTTGTGGTAATATATGGCAGTTTAATTGGCCGGAAAGTGCCATAATAATTGTTTTGTCGATGACTGCTACCAAAAACACTTGATGAGATTGTAGGAAGTTTCCATAATTACTTTTATTATTAATGTCTTCAGCGACATAAGTATAATCCTCAATCCCATTTGTAAAATTGTGTTTCTCAAGTTCTTTTTGTATTGCCTTTGTGGTTAATGGAATCTTTGCAATTTCTATGTATTTATAGTCATCGTCAATAAGTTGTTTAAAACTTTCGAAGGGCTGAATTATTGGTGCTGTGTATTCCGCCTTAACTAAACCTTCGTAAAATACTGATAACATCCAACAGCAAATCGATAATAGTAAAAGTGTTTTGTTGAAAATAGGAGTAGTATCTTGACGGAAAAATAAAGAGATAAAAGTAAGCCAAGAAACGGAATTACGAAACTTAATATTTGTGATTTTCACATAGAGTTTGCTTTTATAGAAATAAAAGTATATGTAACTATATGGTAAGAGACCAAAATTAGAATCCACCCAACTTTGTCAAAACCAATATTTAACCAACTGAAAATGGAAGAATGAACTTCATGTAATCTACAATACATAATATTGTGAGACAGTTCATCCGTGGGAATCAGTTTAAAAAGGGGGCTGTAGTTTACAATCTTTGCTCCTGAGAGGATTATAGTATCTGATGTCAACTTAAACCATTCAAGATAAACGGGAGTAAAATTGTATTTTTCGGATATTATTTCTGATTCTACGTTGTATTTCTGACAAGATTTTGGTAAAAAATGACGACTCCTGTAACGTGAGGAGTCCGAACATTTAGATGAAACGTGGATTAAAAAAATATAATACTTAGACTTCTGAGCGTTGCGATTGGTGATGAAATCCAAGCGAGATGGAATTAGATCTTCATTCTTAATTGGAATAAGATGATACCGCAGTTTCCCCTGATATGTATTTCCAGTTTCCAATTGGACCGATATATAACATGTACAATTTTAGCATCAAACTGCTTTGTTACATGTTTCCATGAATCTATTTCCCTCACATTCCAATTTTCGGAAAATTTTGAGTGATCGTGAATAACGAAAAAATAACTGAAGTCTTGAAAACCTCTAAAATTTGACATACTATAGGTCATCTGCTGATTGTTAGGAGACAATAAGATATTTACCTCACATATCGCGTAAATAAAGTATCGAAAGTTTATAATATTGTCATGATTTTGTTAAAAACAATCGAATATTTGTAATTTAAACACAATTTTGTTGCAAGGGAATGAATGGCCCACAATTTCTGGTTTTGCTTCAAGGCCACCCATGCATTTTGCGGCACTGGAATGAAGAGCCTCCAATTGTTTGTTTTGCACCAGGACCACACATGCATGTTACGGCACTGATGCACATGTCAATGACTTATGTCACCGATTGACCCAATTTTCGAACTTGACCTTCCCTGTGATCATAAGAACACGTACATAAAGTTTGAACGGTTTACGTTAACTCGTTCTAAAGTTATCACGTGGATAGACAGATAGACAGATACATAGATAGAAAGTTCAATCTTATAAAGTATCTTTCGATACTTAATAAGGGCAAATTATATAATGACACCAGATTTGAAATTGGAGACTTGCATCATTCAAAGCGGAAAACCTTTAGATCATTTTTTGCTAAAACATTTTATTAAAACGTGGAGCTACTTAGTTTATGGGAATAACCAAGCAGTGCGTCAGTTTTGTCCCACCGTTACCCCCATTAGCTTAGAACGGGTAGCCGTAGAATTGACACTTTCAAACTTACAAATTGTGCGGATTCTTATGTAGACATGTTGTTTGACACATTGTATGTCCAATAAAAGTAAAGTATAAGAAGTACCGTATATAACCCAAAATAACTAGGCATTACCGAAAAACCACATATTCGATGGAGTTCTAACTTCTTAAGGATTCTAATTGTTCTTTTAAAATCCATGTCTGTTGCATTTCATTTTGTTTATGGTTTAATGTTAATTTAGAGAAGTACATTATGAAGCAGTATCAACAACGACTGTCCATCGTTGAAGTCATTTTATTATTGGGACTTTTGATGGCCTTTACCGGTTCCTTTCCAACTGGCGGTGCAATCTTTTGGATGTCTCATGAACACCTTTTTCTCACAGAATTGTTGAAAACTGCGGACTCCAATTCATTCATCTATTTTATACTGGTGCTTCTCCATTTAAGGTTCATGTTCAGCGGTTTTGCAGCAGCAACGTTTCTGGTTGCCATAAGCATCATCTTATGCCCAACATTAAAGCTGTTCATCGACGAAATTACGTAGATGTTGAAAATCCTGTTAATTAACCTATAAAATTAGTTTTGTTTTTTAAGCTTGTTTGTTTTTCTGTTAAATCCAGTTTCTCCAGAAGTAAATATAAATCGAATCCTGAAATACGCAACTTGAAGGACATGGCAATAATATATCGAGCTATGCAAATTTTGACGTACGAAGCCAATGATGCCGTTTCAACCATGATGTTGGCCTTGCAGTTTGTGATGAAACGACAAATATATGTCGGTAATGTTGCAGTTACCTTTATGGCTGACAATTTGGATGCAATTCTGAGGTATGGGTTGGCGGGTTGGACCATATTGATGATGGGTGTCTGGACAGCTGTACTCGTCACGACATCGTTGGTATACGACAGTTCCGCGAATTGTTTGAAAACATGGAAACACTCAACACCTACTGAATGGAGCGATAGGGAAAGAAAACTGTTTACCAAGTTCCGGAAATCGTGTCGTCCGTCAAAAATTTGCATCGGTGAGTACTCGTTCGTAAAGAAAGACAAACTAATGAAATTTGTGTATTCCATTAGCAGAGGAACAATGGAAGCAATGCTGGCATTTCAGCAGTCCCAAACTAGATGATGGGGCATTATTAAAGAATCCATCATGCCTCTAAGCAACATTTAGTTACAATTCAATGGGATTTTGAGAAAAAATCTTCTTTAGATGGTCAACTTCGCATTTCACAGCACCTGCATTGAAAACAATCAAATTACATTTTTTAGTATTTACTTTTATATTATACTTTCACTAAACTGATTTAAATTTAAATTTTTGTATTTCATTTTGTGGTATGATTTGCGTTTTTTGCAATATGAATTTTTTCGCTTATTTTCTTGTCATGAATTATCTGTCATGTATTGTAGCAGTTATGAAGGCGTCGATATGGGTAGAGGGGACACTCGAAGATCAGTTAATACAGTTAATAATAAAAATAATAATTTTTGTGAATAAATTAAAGAGCTGGACCAAACACATTGTGTTGTATGCTTTATATAGTGTCATACTAGTCAACCGAAGCTGATCTCCCGCAATAGAAATAAACACATTGACAAAATACTCAAAATTACATTCAAAATAAGTTTAAATCGTCATAATGTATTTTAATAATTTTTTTGTAAATGTATTTTCAGTACTTTGTATTTCGAAGAAAATTTTGTGAAATGTATTTAATACGAAATACTACATCAAAATACAATGCCTTTATAAAGCTCCACAGACCGAGGGTTGCTCGTTTTTCTATGAAAAACGCCATTTCCTTTTCTTCTTTACTGCTTAGCGTCAAATCAAAAATGTTTGCTTTTTTGAACGAAAGATTTAAATAGATTGAGATTTTATGTTGCTGTTAGTATCACTGATGGAATTTTAAATTCGTTTTCGACGACGAACTTTTTAATACAAATATTATTATATTAAATCTTAGTTCTATTAAATAATTTCATACAAGGGAAAGAAAGCATTGAGTTAATTTTCCTGAATTTCTTAAATGAATTTGAGTGCGGACTTTATAATATAGTATTATCATATCATTATCAAAACTATTCCTTCAACTTTATAATCGGGACACAAATGTGTCTGACTTTCATTCGTCGGAATGGTAAACTCGTTTAGCACAACAAACTGTCTTTGCTATTGTGTTTGTTTTCAACACTTTCAGACAGCGTTACCCTTTCGTTGCCAACAAACTTTGCTACCAAACCAAACAAAATACTGCCTAAATAGGTCAATTTAGAAAAATGTGTACACAAGATTTACAGTTTACTGAGTTCACATTCATAGCTCAGTAATAATGGTTCATATTTTGGAGTGCCAATAAATATTCATTTTGAAATAATTATTATTGTTCAAATTTGATTATCGGTAATTCTGTATATTAACGTAATACGTAAACGAGCAAAACATACAGAAACAAGACATTTGCAGCATGAACAGAATTTGCTTGTGGACGTTATAGTATATTATAATAATATCATCGTCACGACTATCCCTGAAATTTTACAATCGGAACACAGTTAGACGTGTCCGAATTTCATATGCCAACATGGTAGACTCATTTAACAAAACAAACTGTCTTCGCTATTGATTTCGTTCTCAATACTTTCAGAGACCGTTACCCTTTCGTTGCCATAAAACTTAACTACCATACCAAACAATATACTTTCTAAGTGTGTCATAGTTTAGACCAATTTATAAACAAGATGTACATTTAGATACTTAGCTCAGTAATCCAGGTTCAAATTACGGAATGCTAATATTGATCAATATTGAGTTTGAAATAGTTATTTACCAGTTACTTGATTGTTCAAATTGGATTATCGGTGATTATAAAAATTTAATGTAATACGTAAACGAGTCAAACATAGAAATAAAACTTAACCAACTTCTACAAAAATGTTAGCGTTCTGTTTAATCTCAATATTAACTTTTGTGGGACTACGTCAGACCCTGTGTACAGCATCGCTTAATCCAATTCATCTGGATTATTTCCAAAATTGTGATTTTCATTTTACAATCAGTGAAAGTGAAGACTTTGTTGACCAATTCATTCATGCAAACCAGTATCTTCAAGCTCGAATAGTTTATAATGCGTCCGAAATAGTTAGAATGCACGAAATAGAAAGTATCAATCCTTCAATATTGAGCAAGGAAGTTTGTGATGTTAATTTTATATTTCCAACAAATGTTAGCAAAGTATACGAGCTAATGTACAGCTTCAGAGCGATGAGAGAGCACAGTTTTTTTATCATCGTGTTTAACTTTGATTATTCTCCTTCCACTGTACTAAAGAGCGTGACAAATCTCACAAAGCGATTTGACGCCAGAATTTTGCATTTATTTGTTGGCCAACATGGGATAACTGAACTGTACATTAAAGCAGCATATGGGGAAGAAATGATTCAATTGACAGACCAAAATAAGGACGCATCTCATTGGAACATTGTAAGTCAACAAAAGGAGTTTAAGAGCAAAAGACTCGTAAATTATGTAAAACTGGACAGTTTGTATTTCGTGCGAGAAGAATGCAGTCCATCCTGGAATAAAAATTACCGAGCCACTTCTGGGATTGTTTGCTGGTATCCACGGAGGCTGTTTGAAATCCTGTCAGAGCGTCACAATATCTCTTTTGTGTACACCATGGAAGAAAACCACGATTCTTTGACGCACTAATTGGTGACTGTAGAAAAATATGCTGTAAATGAAACATCAGTTTTGAATATTTATGAATCAAGAAATATTTTTTATTGTTTAAAAAAACAATCCACTTCATGGCATTATTCAAACTGGCTGGATAATTACGACACAACTTCTTGGATTTTGATTGGATGTTCTTATGTTGTAATTACTCTGTACGGGTATTTGTACATCTGTAGCGTTAAAAATGTGAAACTAAAAAGGCATTCATTCTCCTGGTTTACTGCAATTGCGCTTTTGTTTCGACAAGATTCGACCCCCATTTCCAAGAAAATTCTGCTGCTGTTAGCATTGTCGGGTTGGCTTTTGTCAGCAGCTTATGAATGTTTCGTCAAAGGAGAATTCACGGCACCTTTTGAGGTGGAACCTTTTGAGAATTTAAGTCAACTTATTAATGATGGATATAGATTTTATGTAAACGGATACAGGGGAGAAAATGTGGATTCTGTATATTTGAAATTGTGGAAAACACACAAAATGAAAGACAGCATTCACAAATTTATTTATGAAAATGATTCTGGACCGAAAACGGATGGAAACGATTGGATAGCTTTAATTGATCACCTTCATAACCACAAATTGTTGGAACATTTTAGCCATATTGAATATTATGAGAGCGGTGTAGAAAAATGTCAATGTTATGTTTTGCGCAAACATTCTTTGAACTGCGAATACTATTGGAAATTTTCTAATCGTTTTCAAGTAATACTTCAAAAATGGTTTTCAGTTTTGACGTCTTCGGGCTGTAGTGACTTTTTGAAAAGAATAAATTTTTCACCCATCGTAAAAGAAGATAATGTATACGGAGATAGAAATCAATATTTGGACAATCTCCCAAAAGTAATGAAAATATCTGCGCGAATTTATACAGTTTTTGTCATTCTGCTAGTTATGATATGTATTTGTTTCTTAGTGGGGTGTTTGTAATAATGTAATATATATTAAATGTATAAATTCAAGATTTATTTATATATTTGGTAATTATTCATAATATAATCATCAAAAGATGCATTGTGAGATAATGTAATTATAATAATAAAAATCATGAAATTTTATATTTGGGTTAGAACATTTTTAAATTTTTGTGGCTGAAAAATTAATTGATTAAATAATGTAATATATATTTTGCAGAATGATTGTAAAAGAGATATATGTAAAAAATTTGTAAGTTATGTAAAAGTGTGACAAAAATAGGTGCTATTATTTTTCTAAATTTTTTGTGACTGTAAAAGTGAAAATAAATTTATTCATGTAATTTAAATTTGCTAAAAGCTTGTAAAAGAGAGGAAAAGAGTACGAGTAATGTAACAATGTAAAAAATGAGGCCGTTATATTTTAAGGAAAATTTAATATTTTGATAATTTTCTGTTGTATACTAAAAAAAGCTAATTCGTGTATAAATTATAATAGTTGGAAAAAATAGAAAAAGTAATGTTGTCATTCAAAATGATGACATCGCACATTTGTGGCCTAATTAGACAGCATACGTATAATAAACAAGACAACCACCGCTACAAGAAGAAGAACAAGAATCTGCTAGCGTGTAAAATTGGCAAAGCAATTAGGTCTGATGTCTGATGATGCAGCAAAATGCAAAGTGGAACGGAAAGAATCATCTTCAGCAGAAGTATTTAGTATATCATATCTTTAGAAGTCTAAAAGGGAGGACTCAAAATTTTCTGAAACAACGTCACGGAAGGACATTAAAATTTCCAAGTCATGGAAACGACTCAAAATTTTCCTGCACTAACGTCACGGAAGGACATAAAATTTCCAAGTCATGGAAACGACTCAAAATTTTCCTGCACTAACGTCATGGAAGGACATAAAATTTCCAAGTCATGGAAGCGACTCAAAATTTCCAACCATGTATGGGATACAGTCAGCGAGCGAATCACCCCTGTACAATGATTTTGTGTTTTTATGAAAAATCTGTAAACGATTGTAAAGGCTACGGCTAAATCAATCATGAATAAATTCAATTATTATTAACTTATTATTAGTGGGGTGTTTGGAATTCAGTTACTTCCATCGAAAGTCAATTTGGAAGTTAATTCTATTTTGTTATTGGTGGCCTCGTATTCAAGTAGTTAAGTTTTGTGAAATTATTCACAAATTTTTCAGCGGTGGTTATCAGTTTTTGCGCAATTTCTTTATACAATGGAAGTGAAGCAGTTGAACCGCGGAAAAATTGGGGTTTAATATATCTTCAGTAAACTTTGTTGAATGAGATAATAAACTTTCCTGCACCCATTGCTATTGCCAGGTATTTTCTTGTGTTAAAAATGAATGTCTGTGTGAACTGAAGACTCATGGTATGCCATAGGAGCAGTTCTATTTCAAGAATGCGAAAATACAAATAAATAAAATATTTACAAGGATTTTCTATTTCTCTGGATGAAAAACAAAAATTAAAATTATACTTAAAGTTTCAGCATCAAGAGCAAATCTTTGTTTTACACAGACGCAAATACATCATTATAATGTATTAACATAATAGTCATACCTATGATTCCCCGAAATCAATAATATTGTCATACTGGGTGCAACAAGATTAGGCTCTTACATTTTATAAAAATGAAATAGATACAAAAGCAAATTCTTGGTAACAGGTTAAGGATAAGCACAGTGGCGTAAAACCACCGGGGCAGATGGTGCGAGTGCACTAGGGTGACAGGGTCTAAGGGCGGCAAGCAGCGGCTGATAAAAATGTCACTTATGTGTCACGAAAAGATTTTACAATATTACAATATCTAAAATTTACTTAGATTGCATAATTCTCTCTTTTACAATTTAATTGTAATTTCTTACCATTTACAACTTTGAAATTTAATAATAGTACTACTATGTCATATTTTAGAGAATATCCTAAATAAATATGTTATGGTACATGTATATCGCCCTAATGTAATCATTTTTATTACAGAATGAAAACAACTAACTGAAAGTTATTGAAGTATTCATGTATTTATGATACGCCGCCGCGCCCAAACCCTAACCCCAGTATAAATTAATAAACACGTGAACTGCGCAACAAATTTCTTGTATATTTTATTCGCAGTTTCTCTAACTTACGTGTTAAAATCAGAAGCGAGAAGCCTGGCGGGATTGTCATATTTTGTTGAAAAACTTCGATGCCCTGGAAGTTTTCAATAAAAACAGGTCGCAGCTGTAGCTGTTTCTGTTTGTGTTAGATTAACATCTAACCAGTGCAGGAGTGGAAGCATATGTTGTTTATTCACCCGGGCATCCGTTTTCCCCACTTTTTCAGAACTTCCATGTTTCCAAAAACCAAACCAAAAATATAAAATTTGGCTCCAAAATAACAAAATATTGTCAACATTTTTTATTCGTTTTAACTAGTATTTATATTTTGCTCCAATTTTTTGCGCCAAGCGTGGATATGAGCACTAAATTAATAAATGTAAGCGCATGAACACCTCTAAACTTCAATTCTAGTGACACACCTGTTGATAATTTAGAGTTCACAATTATGGTTCAATATGAATCGATTTGCGTGTACTCATAAACACAGACACAGACAGCTAGTAAATTGAAAACAATTTTGGTCTTAAGCAACACTACTAAAGAGTGAATGACCATTTGCATGTATGGACTTTTACTGAACCTTAGTACTATATGCTGTTATGGGGGGCAAGGCAGCAGTTGCACCGGGGAGGCAGGATGGCAAGTTACGCCGCTGATCGCGTTACTAATGAAATGTGGATCTTGGTTTTGTGACTTGTACAATATCATGAGTTTGGCATAAGAATACACTTTCCAGGTTTGCAAATATTGATTGTTGTGTAAAAATGGTTCCAAGAGTACTGAGTTTTCATAGGAGATCAGCTGAAAATCACAGTTTTAAAATGTTCCAAGTTAATATGTTGGAAATGTTTAATCGCAGCCAAAGGTTGATTTATCGTTATCAAGATGAATGCCATCACGATTAGATACTTCACAAACATTTTCCAGAATAATACAGGTTTTATTTTTTGTCAATTTAAATTTATAAATGAGTTTTTCCCAGCAAATATTTTCTTTATTTTATAAACAGCCTATAGTGTGTGATTTTATTCAATACCTAGGTGGTTATCAAAGAAATTATTTGTTTGATTCAATTTTCTGAGGTCTTCGTTTACATCTGCTAAAGGTTTTATAATATTGAAACAGGGTGCAGTTGTACAAATTATTATTTCAAAATTTGCTTCGTTCCAAAGCTTTGAACAAGTTTGTTTTGTTTATAAATGTTTTTTATCTTCGAAATGAGGAAACAATTTGAAAACTTTTGTAATTGAGGCAGCGGCGTAGCTTGCCACCCTGACGCCCCGGTGCAGCTTGCCTCATTTAAACCCATGTGTTGCAAGTACTGACGTACTGTACAAAGATTCAAGAAAAGTCACGGTGTGGAACAAGGGCGTACCCAGAAGTTCTATTTGGTGGGGGCACACAATAAATTTAGTACACGAAAATTATAGCAAATTCATGTTAAAATAAGGCAAAAACACACAAAATTCGCGCGTAGCGCGAAATTTTTTGCGATTTTTAGCTATTTTGTTAGATATTTTTGGCTCTACACCCGGATGCCCTTACCGCCCGACGCCCCCATACCCCGATGCCCTAGTGCACTCGCACCGTCTGCACCGGTGGTTTCTACGCCACTGAATTGAGGCAATATTTGTCAATCTGAAGAACTAATTTTTTGTAAACATTAGAATAGTAAGTTTAAAGAAAAGACAACGGATTATAAAATTGAAATTTGCATAAATAAAATATAAAAAAATGTAAGTTACCTAGAATTATTAGAATTTGAATACAAAATACACAATGTATTTTATTATTATTTAATACTGTCTCAATTTGAGATTGCCTTGTAGACACAGTAAATAACATAAACAAAAAATTAATGATTAATTGAAATAATATTGTGTTAGCATGAGAATATAACTTGTTTAATTTTACCTATTTTTTGTGCAAATTTACATTTATTCAATCAAATGTCTTTGGTTTCATGCACAGTAGAATAGTATCGTCGTGGTGGCTTAGCTGAAGTAACTTTCAATACATTTTTTACTATTTTATATTCTTCGTAAATTAGTCGCTGTTGTTATTAATATTTTGTTACTTTATTTCTGCATCTTATTTTCCCTTGTATCAGGATTATTATATACTCTTAATGTTAGACATACACGATTAAAAAGGTATTTTATTAAACTGAAAAAGAACTTTCGACCAATTCAAAGTGATGCCAAAGTTTTACTAAGCGTTTGAGCCTCTGCATGGTGTTTTCATAAAGACTACTCTTATTGTTCTATTGTTTCAATGATTTTCTCCTTAAGCAATATTACTGGTTGAAATACACCAATACACTTAATATTCACTCACGTAATATTGCCCTAATTGACACCTTCAAACAACTATCCTAACAATAACAATAGGGTTTGATAATAATTGACAGAAAATACATTTCACAAGACTGAAGTAACACCTCCAAAGTAAATCATCCACTTCTTTTCTACAGTAAAGGCATCTTCAGAACAAATTGACAATCTAAACAACTGTTTTAAAGCTTTCATACATGACGAATAAATTCCTCTTAATAAACTTTAGTATATTATGAATGCTTTGACATCAGTCCTTCACTGGCCCTTGATAAATATTTACATTTGTTAGGTGTGCCAACAACCATAAGTACGTGCCTATTAGAGGCCG
>JABASD010005719.1:0-11745 GCA_019776165.1 Pogonognathellus flavescens
CGAAGCGATGACCCCCCTCAGGATTCGGGCATAACCCTCCAAAAACCTGGGTTTTTCCGGGAAAGACCCCCCTCTAGAAATGCGGAGGTTTACCCCTATGCACGATTTAAATGGTTACATGAATCTGAGACAAATTTATATAGGAACACAGAGCCGTTTGAAAATTTTGAAAGCTATAAAAGAACTTCACGACAAAACGTGTTTGAAATTTATTCCGAGAAGGAAGGAAGAAGATTATCTTTTCATCATAAATGGAGATGGCTGTGAGTCCTACGTCGGAAGACAGGGAGGAATGCAGGTAGCTCTATAAATAATGTGGGACAGTTTCGGACAGTGGCAGCTGAATCAATTTATAACTGCCAAATACGAAACCACATTAATGTTTCTCCAAAATTGTTGTAATAATAAAAATGAATGTATTCATACAATTATTATTGTTTCTATACACAATCATAAACATTTTTTACAGAACGTGTCATTGAATGATCCTGGTTGCATGGATCACGGTTCAATTCTGCATGAACTGATTCACGCCCTTGGATTTGAGCACGAGCAGTCTCGATCTGATCGGGCGAAATATGTTACCATTCTTTGGGGAAACGTCAAAATCGGTAAATTAATTTCTTTCATTGGATAACTTAACATATAATTTTTAATGTTAAATTTTTAGCCCTTACCCTTGCAGTATCTGTATCTAGGTATATCTAATGAAATTTTGACCGCTAATAAATAATAAATTTTTAATGTTTATGAAAGAACCGTAATATTTCATTTTTCAAGATTTCGTCCATTGTGTTTTTAGGAACCGAAAATAATTTTGAAAAGTACGGAAAGGATGAAGTTTATGGTTATGATCTGCCTTACGACTACAGCAGTCTAATGCACTATTCGGATGATGCTTTTCAGAAAAGAGATGGCTTGAAAACAATAATTACTTCGGTCAGAACAAATATTTCTACAAACTGATTTTCTACAATTATGTATTCAGGGTATGACCTAAGGATACGTTTATTATAATTGTCTTGTGTGCAATTTATATTTCAGAGACCTGGTTCTGTTGTGGGTCAAAGACACCACATGACCGCGATTGACCGAGAAAAAATTAATCGAATGTACAAATGTAATGACAAATCATCTTCCGTGAAACAAATACAACAGGAGATAAAAAAGCCGTGACATCTCCTAAATTCTCTTATCGTAAAAACATCTTATTACGTACTATCTTTAGCTTAAGCGAAATTTAAAAACAATCTGTAAGCATTTTAAAAGCAAATTAAATATTGCATCATCAGTTGACTAACATAAGAAATGAAATTGTATTTTCGTGTTTATAATAATTAGCAGGCGCAATCAGGTTTTAAGAAGTTTTTCTCACCCTTTGAAAAATAGATGTTGTGCATCTTATTTAGGACATAGAACGCAGTAGATATAAGAACTACCATAGAATCATCGTCAGCGGATGGCTCGCTCGGATTTGTTAAGCCATCGTTTCACCTACACCTGCTAGACCTGCTTCATTCACATAGAGAAGTGAATTTCAAATAGTAATAGCTACGTACTGATAGAATTAACAATGAATGATAAAACTCACATTAATTGAGTATTTACAAGTCATCCCGCTTAGGTGTGTGGGTATACTATACACTTGAGCATAAATAAATCGGTTTTTGGCGTATTAAAATGGACGCATTATTTGGGCGGATTAAAATGCACATTTAAAGAAACATTTAAATGCACAAATATTCTTTAGCTTCATGGCAATTTGTCCATGCTTTCTTTGCTACTACGGTGTTTAACCGGTTTATTTGTTAACAATTTGCGTAGAATGCAGTGGTAAGATTTAGATTTGGCAAGGCAAAAATCAGCAAGTTGTTAGAATTTCCAATGGGCAGCACTACTTTAAAGATAATCTTAGCTTTTTTATGCTTTAAAAGCTAACTTTTTGCACACAAACAATTTTTCGTGAAGGTCATTTTCATTTTGACTCTTTTGTGCATAAAAACTATTCCTTTTAAAGAAATCTAACGAGTTTTCCACAAAAATGGTTTGATTAAATAATAACGAACACATTTGCGCGTGGCAGAAAAATATTTTAGTGAATTTTGACCAAAAATCAGTAAAAATGAATTTAATTGGACTTTTTTAGTTTTTTAAAGTACAAAGTTCTTCCTTATAATGAATTCTAATATTATATCTACTCATTAACTCTTTATACTGGTAAACCTATATTTGCTCCAATTTTCAAAAAACCAGGACATTTACAGGACACCCAGGCCTAAGACCACATTCATAGCTTATAAAGTATAGAATTATAAAATAGATTTTTTAGTTATCACATTGCAGGAAAACTACTACTAAAAATATAATTATATGGTATAGAATTGTAATTTTCCCCCCTCATATCTAATGAAATGATTCCGAGAAAAATTTAATGAAATGATTGCGGTGTAAATTTAATGAAATGATTTTGATGAAAATTTATGAAATAAAATTCAGATAAATAAATTGTTGCATTCACTGACCAAACTGAAATGAAAAATAAAGTATCGATATAATAATTATCATTCACAGCTACAGCATACAAGAGTCGAATATTTTTTTTTAGTGTATCAAGTCACCCCTGACTAAATGTACGTACTTTACTTCCGTACGCTAGTTTTATAAATAGATATAACAATCTTTTTCATATTAAAGAACAACAATAATATCTTAGTTGTGTTTTTAACACAATCAAGATACTCTAAAACCGAATAGCATAGAAATATAAATAGATTGAAATAGTATCTCAATTAAATTTGTCAAATAGAAAAGAATGGCTTTTTACAACTATCTCTAAACCCCAATTCTTTGCCCTCAAATTGTTTAACTTTAAAAATTAAACTATTTCCAGTTTCATTGCTAAACTGAGCAGTTAAAACAATTTCTGTGTGCGATTATTTTAGTATATATAATAAACCATAAACCTACAAATACACATGTACGTATTGTACCTATATACGTAAGTACTAAGTACCAGAGTAAAGGATGTACCACATCAGTGACACTCGCAGAAAAGGCTTAAATTAGCTTTTATAAATTATGCTTACCTAATAAAAACACAGTTTAGTTTCTTTTCAGGAATAAAATTGGTTCCCTTTATATCTGCTTACTTTTGTGGTACCATTATAATTCGGCAACATTTGGACTCGGGTTTATTCCTAGTTGTCTCGTTTTCACAAATTCGAATGCAATACAGTAGAGTATGATAATTATTCTATACATAGTAAGTATAGCTCTAAATTTAAGTGCAAATCCTGCAAGGAAGCAATTAAACTGGTTTTAAGATTCTATAGGTTCAATTGTATTCAGAGGAACGAAAACATCTACATATGAAAGAATTATATCATACCCTACTCTACTGCAAAAGAAAAGACAGCTTAGTGGGTCATATTCATAATGCAGATATCGTTATACTTAATGTATAATATTGTTTAGTAAATAAATGCAGATATGAGGTATGTACTTATATAGGTATAATTTCGTTTCGGGATGTCTGCAGATTCTGAACTGCTCACAATGTATAGTTTTTCGCACTCACTTGTTATATCTCTTATTTTAAAATGACGCTGGTTGCAATCCAAAAAACTTAACGAGCATTTATTATTTCTTATTGAGAAAATTTTTCATTGTACTTACAACTTACAAGCAACGGTTTAAAAAATTGGAGTCACACGGATACTTATACGTCTACTACTAGGGCGTAACTACAGGGTGGGGTCACGTGCTAGTCACCCCCCTAAATCTTTGCAACTGACGCTAAATATTGTTTGGATTTTTCGAAAAAATATGCCAAAAATAGAAAATCTGGCTCAAAAATTAGTAAATAATTTCTCACCGCCGCGGGGGAATTTAACGCGTCTTTGTAAGGAATATCTAAGCTGAAATGTATGAGCACTTAAGCTTGAAATTACAGCGTGACCCCTTCAAATTACAATATTAGTTACGTGCCTGGTCTGCCAGAAAGTATTTATTATTTAACATCTTATTTCTTCCATTCAGTTTCTCTCGTTCAGTGCATAAGAACGCAACATTTTATCAAGAAGTGTTCAGTTGTCAGTTCTAACGGAACGACCTATCAAAAACTAACATTAATATGGATAAAGATTCATTTTTATCATTAGTATTGTGTGTAATAGTGTTTGCAGAACTTCTACATTCTACCACGGTAAAGGTAAGATTCGAAATAATTGAGCTGCAAAATTATGTGTATTATTTCGGTTACTTTTATCTAATAATATACTATTGAAATTGTCATGATGTTTTGTGTTCAATTAAACGAAATAACGACAGCCTGTGGGGGTTTTGAGGTATCAAGGAAAAATCAAGTAATAAATAAGACCTTACAATTACAACCATAAGACGTATAAGTACTGAAGTAGCGATAGCCAGCCATAAGTGTGAAATTCGACTCAGAAATGACACAAAATAGTCAAATTTTTCGCGCTACGCACCAATTTGATGTGTTTCTGGTCGATTATATACCCTGAATTTTGCTCACATTTTTCGCATTTATTTCCTTAAAATGACTCCCCTCCCCAATGGCAATTCTAGTTACCCGTCTGTTTGCAAGCACTATTTTAAAATATATCACTTCATCACTTCATTAATTGAGATTTAAAATGTAATCTGCAATAAACAAAGGCGTAACAACGTATGGGTTAACCAGGCTATAGCACCCCTATAGATTCCAGAAAAAATGGGTGGTTTTTAAGCTTTGATCCCACTTCAGACGACTCAAGCCCCTTCCCCCTACATTACAAAATCTTAATTATGCCGCTGGTAATAAATAATTGTAATCAGTAATCCCAGAGTAATCCGAAGGTATTACTGCCCAACTCTGTTTATTTTGGATCCATTTATCAAATTACTTGAAAGTGTTCTTTTGTTCTTTGAATCTTTAGTCTATTCTGCAGGGTAACACGGATGCTTTCGCCCGTAAAAACCGGCATCCGCGTGGGTCTGAAAGTAATGGTAAATTTGTGAGGGCGGGTTTTGAAGTTGGCAAGTATAGTAGATAAGAAATCATTATTCAACCTAAGAAAGCTTTTTTATTTCAATTCATTCAGTTCCATTGCAATTAACAAAGGTTAAAACTGATGATACTATAATTTCAGTATACTCAAAGTCACCCACGTATTTTGGAAACTAATTTCCTGCAAAACTTGAAAACTCTGAAAGTCAAAACTTAAAAACATACTCATTTTGCGATTTAATTATTTCTGCTGCAGGGTCAAAATGCTACTTTCATCCAAAATTGCAAAGATAAGCTGGCTGTGGACCATCAAACTAACTATAACCATTCGCTTTGTTTTCACAACTGCAAGTTCCCTTCAAATGCGAGCCATGCGGAGTGCCGCTCCAGTGGAAATTGTGTTTGCTCTCAACCTTGTTACGACGAAGACATGGTAAGACCTATTCATTAAAACTTACAAATAAAAATATAAGAGAGGATACTTTGGTATCAATTATATTATGTTGTAATTATTTTGTTTGTGTAGGATTATATTTTTCCAGAAACTGATTTTGGCGACTACTGCCCCCCTTACGATGATTTAAATAATGAAATGAGTGTTCACAAACAGCAATGCATTGCAGCGTGCGAAGCTGAATGCCCTGGTGGAAGAGGAGAGATATGTTCGGAGCAACCACACCAACCTCCGATTTTTTTCCGCATCTGTACCTGCTTATGTCCCGCGAGCAAATGCCCACCTTCAAAACCAACCTTACCCTTAACAACGAACCACTCGACAATAACGACTTGTCTTGATTTGGGATTTATTGTGCCTCTTTTCCACGCTGCAATAAATATAAAAAGAATAGCAATAGAAATCCTGGACGCAAAAATTTAACCACATTTTAGCAATATTGCAAGTTTTACATATTTTGTAAGAGCATGCTAATTACTAATTACAGCTAAAAATTGTGGACTTTGGTTATTATCAGCTATACATAGAGCTGGACCAAATATATTTACCAAATACTCAAAATAATAATTAAATCAAAGTATTTCGAAGCGAAATTTTCAAAATGTATTTTGAGTATTTTGTATTTTGGGATTCGAAAGTAGTTTGTATTTTGTATTTTCAATCAAAGTATTTGGTCCAGTTCTGTAATAGTGTAATGTAAAGTTATATTGATAAATCTATGCCCTAAGTCTTTTATATTACAATTTTACATTTAAATCAAATTATATACATAAACGCGTTTTGAATATAATATTCTAGGAGTATTTCGAATAGTCCTAATGCGATTTTTACATTCACTATACGATTTCATTTACTATATTTGTATGAGCTACCGGTAAGCATCACACATTTTTATTGTTAGATAATTAATTATTATCACATCAAAGAAATTTTAAATAAAAATAACAAATTGTCATTCTGCGCAAATAAGAATACAGGGACTACAAAGTTAGAAGACTAATACCTACATATTTATTAAATTTATTATAAAATATTCCTTAGCTTAAATCAGAATAACCGCAGTAGTATATTGGGCATTAATACATGTGAAAGGTAGGGGATTAGAAGTCCCCTACCTTTAGGTATATTATAAAGGTATCATTATTAATTGTACACGCTGTATTATATTACATTGACCAAATGGACACTTATAGCAAACACAGTTAATATTTAGTAGCCAGCGTTACAATTGTTATAACAACATTGACTCACCATGAATTCAAAAATTAATTAATAATTAATAAGAATGAACATTTATCATGATGGAAAATCGCAATGAAAACGAACGACACCCACCAAAAACAAACAAGACAACCCACAATAACAAAACAGACAACAAAGACAGAAATTTCTTTGTCTGATTTTCACGTTGCATTTATTTGCACAGCGGCAGCTTTCTTTCTTTCATTTTCATTGGCACACACAACAAGAGCAACACATTTAGATTCATCTCTTCACATGCAATTAACTCTTTCTTATTTATCGCGTAGTCAATCACAGCCATAATATAATTATTATATTATGGTTATTTTGATTTACTACCAGAATTCGGATGAATACATGTTTAGGATAGGATAATATTTGTGTAGGTATTTGTCATCTTACTATATTTGGAATAATTGAAGCCGTGAGTTTTATAAAGTCAAATTTCAAAATAATTGAAATTTTCATGGTGAAAATTTAAAATAACGATGACTGTAAGTATTGCTTCAAAAATGATGGCGCGCAGAATAACATTACAATAATAATAATTATAACATTACAATAATAATAATAATAACATTACAATCAAGGTTATTTGACCACGGTTACCGGGCCGAAGTAACTTGTCCCCGCTTCATAATCCGGTTTTATTGCACACACAACTTGCAGGCTTCTGTGTGCACTTTCACATAGAATTTGTTAAAATTCAGTGTGTTTTCAAGCAATTTATTTCATCTGCACACAGCATATTTAAAATAGAGCACTTTCAAAATGACTACTTTCTGTGCCTACAATAGTTTATATCGGTGGCTGTAGACACACGGAAGAACTGACTGATCTTCGATTTCTTGCACACACGATTTACTTGCTGTTAGGTCTATTTTACATGCGGTCTATTTTCCAGTATTTTGTCTTATTTTACACACCGCAGCCTGAAATGCTATGCTGTTCCTACTCTCAAGCTACCTATCAAGAAAATTTCCAATAAAACTTTCTGAATGCCCCCACCACATGCAGAAAACACCGCTGTAAAATCTCAGGCTGGTCTATGCACTATGCACATGTATAATATTCAGTAAGTGAGTTAATCGCGAAGACCAGTCTGAGATTTTACAGCGATGTTTTATTGTTTTCTAAGGGGACATTGAGAAAGTCCTTTATTCACTTAATATGATGTTTAAATTTATTTATTTATTTAAATTTTAAATTCTTAAATTCTTTGGTGAATTTCTACTTCAACTACGTGAACTATACTACGAAACCGTCATTATTTGTTAAGTGTTACTTAATTGATAGTTTTTATGTATATGCATGATGTAATATTCATTACAGGACTATAATTTGTCAAAACTGCATTGTTAACAGTATTAAAGGCTCGATCAATTCATTCAATTCAATTGGCAGTCATTTGGTGATATCAATTTCAATTCAATCTAAAATATTCAACGTTTACTGCCGAAAATTGCTACCGTTATTGATATTGATATTGATAGGGTTTTATTCTGAGGAAAACGTTTCAAATTACATCCTACAAGCTATAATATAAACTTTTAGGCACAAAAGAGGCCTAACTACTTATACCATAAAGTTAGAGGACATGAAGATAGAATTTAGATTTCTGACAGGCGCAGAGATAGAGTAGATTATCATAATTTACTATTACAATTATGCAAAAAGTGGAAAATTGTAAATTGTGTGTGCAGTAAAACCGGAATCTGCAGCATGACATAACCTTATACGGCGTTATTATATTTAATAAAAGACGTTGTCTAGGATACTAACTTATGTTCTAAAAACCTTGATTACAATAATAATAATAATAACATTACAATTAAAATATCGTTTTCAAACTATGTAATTAATACTCTTAAATTGGTAAAACGAATAAAGGGTAATTTTTGTGCATAAGTATTATTATTTATTATTGATTTATTTAATCTATAATTGGCGATTTCGCTCAGGGTTGTAATATTCAGGTTTGATGGAATATAATAGATATAGTTTAGTTCCAATACAAAATTATTAACACATTAACAAATGTATACATTAGTTGAAGCAGATATAATACAATATAATTGTATACGTTAACCTCTGAGTCATTAAAATGCAAAATTAGTTCACTCTTTATAAACAATAGCAGTGTCACTGAACTGTTGAAACATTGCTTTATCTGACCAGGGACGTGGACAGGATTGAAAGTTGGGGGGAGGGGTGCACACTGCACAACAGGGAAAAAGATAAATGTCTTTATTTTATTTTGAATTGAGGCTTCGGATTTAGTGAATGGGTTCGATTTTTAAGTAATTAACCAGGCTAGTAGCCAGTTTGCCATTCGTGGTGGTCACACTGTCATCGTGCGCTTATAAATTCTGATTTCCGCGAAAAAATGGAACAAAATTTGGGCTAAAATTTTACTAAATTTAGAAAATTTAGAAAGATATCTAAAAAATATTGGAAAAATATCTAAGTGTAAGTTCAC
This sequence comes from Pogonognathellus flavescens, assembly GCA_019776165.1. Lineage (NCBI taxonomy): Eukaryota > Metazoa > Arthropoda > Collembola > Entomobryomorpha > Tomoceridae > Pogonognathellus > Pogonognathellus flavescens. The sequence continues at coordinate 9,187 of JABASD010005719.1, forward strand.
TTATTCTGGGGGATGCACGTGCACCCCCATAGCCACGCCCTTGCATCTGACACATTCATGCTATAAAAAAATTGAGTAACATTTAACTTGTTTATGAGTTCAAGTTAAATGTGATTGTTCTTTCACATTCTTTCCGGTTCAAATGTACAGTACTTAAATTATAAAAGGGTATAAATAGAATCTCCACTATCCACACTTATATTTATTTCGGAAATAATATTGTTGTAAACTGTTACAGTTAAAGATTGCTTTGAATTCTGTAAAATGAAGTTGGCCGTCCTTGTGTTTGCGTTCTCCCTTTTGCTAACGAGCGCATGGGGTTAGTTATAAAACACAAATCTTAACTTTATATTATTTTTTGTTGAAAACATGTATTATTTTTCGGTGGATTCAAATGTAAAAACCTTTTGTCAGTTCTCCACAATTTTGTTTGTTTGGTCTGCAGTGTAGTCAAAAGAGTATTAGAAATCTACACTATGAGTCATCATTGACATTAGTACGTTTTAAACTTTTTATTGTGGTCAATAACTGGCACAGCAGCAATCTTAAAAAGTTGAAAGTAACACTCCTTTTCAAATATTTTCTAGAAAAATTGTCACAACATTGTGGCCTTGTTTCATGGTCGATTGTATAGCATTATTGTCCAATGTAAGGACGTACCGAGGGAGGAGCACAGGAGGCACCTGCCCCTACTTTATTTGTGCTCCAAGTTTTTGTTTGTTTTTGCGGTTGTCCTTTAAATGTTTTTTGTATGGACGGTTTCTTCTATTCACAAAAACGTTTTCGGTTAGTTTAAGGCAGAAAAATTGAAAAATAAAAAATGTTTTAAATTTTTGATTGTTTTTAGGACTCCGCTGTTTCATCTGTGCTAGGTACGTGCAGAAGGATGGCAACACTGTTTGCGATTCTATCCCACCCAACACGTTGCACCCACGAAAGGCATACAGATCGGACTGTACAAATCCGGATCATCCAGGCAATTTGCTTTTTAACCTCCTCAATCTCAAAATTAAATATTTGCCTAACAGATCAGCCGAAATCGTGTACAGCGTATTACATCTTTTGATTTTTCACACTCATTAATACTGAGAAAAAGTAATAAAAAATTTCAGGCAATATCACTAAGAAATCAAGTTACTAGAGGCCGGATTGGGTTGGCTTTTTCCAACCCAACCCAATTTCGACCCATTGAGAGCCCAACCCAACCCAACCCAAAACCCAGTGCTAGAATCGTAATGCCAACCCAACCCAAATCCGATTGGGTTGACCCAATTTATGGGTTTTGGTTTGGGGCCGACCTCTAGTGAGGGGTACAACATTATTAACAAACAAATTTCGATAGCTCGACCCATTCGGACCCAATATTTTTCAACCCAACCCAACCCATTTTTAATGACCTTCGCAAAAACTGAAACCCAACCCAACCCAAATCCGATTGGGTTGGCCCAATTTCTGGGTTTTGGGTTGGGTGCCGGACCTCTAGTGCATAGTGCATATAATATTATCATACGTGTGCGAGGAGAGGGGAGACGAGCAAGTTACCGTATAGGCGTTTAATACGTTGGAGTAGGTACGAAAAGGAGAGCGAAGGTCCAAAAATCGCATTTTGGTTACGTATTATATGCACGATCCTTTTCACGTGTAATTTGTTCCATTGTACCCCAATTCGTTCAAAATAATTGAAATTGTGGGGTACTCCAAATTGGTACGCCACGTTACTCCATATAAACTTCGTTCCACCACTAATCCTTTTCACGTGTAATTTGTTCCATTGTACCCCAATTCGTTCAAAATAATTGAAATTGTGGGGTACTCCAAATTGGTACGCCACGTTACTCCATATAATGCTGGCTCCAAGCGCTCGTTAAGCTCTTAACGAGCCGAGCCGTTAACGAACACAGCTGATAACGAGCCGTTACCCTTATAGAGCGAGGCGATAACGAACAGAAACTGTTAGTGGAATGTGCTGAAACATTTTTATAATGCTTCAAGCATTAACATATACATAACATGCGAATTTTAACCGAATCCGTCTGAGCCAGAGTTCGTTCTTTGCCACGGCAAGGAGCTTAATGACCAGCCGGCCAAAATGGCAAAAATTGTTTTGTTTATACTTAGGCTTAGGAATTAATATCAGGACGGTTCTCCCCAATAAATTGATGTGCCCATGATTAATCATTCATTACAAAAATATAAACAATTATTGAAAAACGCATTTTGACCTTTTTTACCGTTTCTGCCAGTGGGCATGCGAACACTGGTCTGAGCGTTCTAAACTATGTATTTTGCATGTTTTGGCTATACCCCTCCCTCTGGGGCAAAAACCTGTTTGCGAAATGTGCTGATATATATTTTTAAATGGTTCCAGCCAAGGTGGCATAGAAACAGCTATATTATTTTTCCACATAAGGTGGTGTCACACGAGGGAATTCTAAACAAAATCTTCATCCAAGTCAAAATTAAAATGCTGCATTTTACTATGAACGGGTGAAATAGCATCCAAGACAGTTAACCCTTTCACTAGGCAACTTTTAAGTTTGTTTATTCTGTTGCCACGAA
>JABASD010005720.1:0-11729 GCA_019776165.1 Pogonognathellus flavescens
TCCCGGGTTTCAAAATCGCGGAATTATAGTGAACAAAATAGGAGTATTCACCCTCTGTATTCTACTTACTTTTTTACTTGGTTTAAAAATATATATATGTAATTTGACGAATCAGCCAAGTAAGCAACGTAAAGTCGCTAAGTAAACATATAATTGAAAAAGTATATTTGCAGTAGCGGACTCTCATTGTCAGTAGACTAACATCCGGCGGTTTGCCTAAATATATTTTTAGTATACAGGATTCTAGTAGAAGTGTTGCACGTGAATAAAAAGGGAAGCAATTTGGAAAGTGAGAAAGTAGAAAGCGAAGAAGGAGAAGAAAGACAGGGAACGGTTGGATGGGATGTAGAAGATGTGGGAGAGAGCAACAGTCCATGGGATTTAAAAAGCGTAATATTTCCCATCTGTTTTTAATGCAATACTGACGAGTTGGGGGTTTGGGCTGCGTAGAGAAAGAGAACAAAATATGTAGGTGAGGTGAAATGAACTGTGTGTGTGTGCAAATAAACAGCTGGAGGATGGAGGTTTGGAATGGACTTGGATAGACAGAGAATATGCAAATAAGTTTCTGTGGGTTGTACAGTGTACTAATAATGTGAGATGTGAATGGATGCCCCGGGTTTATTTGCCCCATATGACGCTGCAAACTGCGGAGTGTTGGTGGCCGCCGTAATTCCACGATCTCGGATACTGCGTATTGATCCTATGTCAAGTATCTCCAACTCCCGCTCAGTCTGGCTGCACAAAGAGATCCGGAGAGAGATAGAGATGTACAGGCAACGAACCTCTTCCTCCCACCATTTCCATTTACAAAGTCCTCTTCTGCCTTCAACCGGCCTCTGCTTCCACACACACAACTCAATCAACTCCACACAAGCACAACGCAAACACACCCATCTTCCATTTTACAATTATTCCACCTTTCCCAATCTAACAAAATCTAAGCTACAAAAATCATTGTCCTTCAATCTTCCCAGCACTTTTTGCCGCACTTCAATTCTTTTCAAACGCTTCTTTTTGCGCAACCAATGCGACCCACAGACTCCTTGCCCTGCATCCTTACCAAATGACGCGCTCACCTTAACGTCTGTATCTTATGTCTAAATACATCTGACACGCAGAAGATGCTTCATTATAATATTGTTAAGTTGTGGGAAAGTTTTTGAAGCGACAGTGGTTTGAACACACGTTGTAAAAGAAGGGATGCTGTCATTGAGGGGGTAGTTACGCTCAAGCATTCACGAGGGGCAAGGAAGAATCAAGTCATTGTCTTGAGTTGTTGAATTAAACTTTCGTCTATCATCGGGACAATTATTATCCGGGTCATCTCATCAACATCATCATCTATTTCGGGCTGCATTCGCTTAGTCTGTGTACCAAATTCCATCAAAATATTTCAATGCGTGCTCAAGCTGTGGTGGTGAAGTACGGACGGACGGACAGCTTTGGTCTTCGCATAAAGTGACTTCGTTACTGAGTAATGCGATTGTCTGATGACAAACTTGTTTTACAATAATGGTACTGGTGATTATGGATGGTTAAGGACGTGCACAGAGGATTTTATTGAGAGCATTGCGTTTGTAATAGAAAGCCCAGGGAATGATTCTGTGATTGCAATTAAAGGTGAATGAACTTTCCCTTCGCAAGATTCATTCCATTTGACAATGTATTTGAGCGTGTTGCAACCTTGGACTGGAAATCGGTTTGGAGCGTGGTGGAGGAAATGTGGGGATGATGAGTTGAAGAGAAGAAATTTTTGTGAGGGATAGACGGTTGGGAACGGAGTGAATATTTTGTGTTGTGATTGGGTGGAATGATTTGTTATTGGATGGGGAAGGATGAAAGTGTGTGATGTGGGAAAATAAGTGAAAGTGATGACACGATGTTTGCACACACCGCTTTCCCTTCACTACCACGCCGTACCTCTCCTTCGCCAGCTTTTGCCATTCCCCAGAGAGGTTGTTGGTGAAAGCGACTTGCCAATTTGCCAACACTGCACTGTACTCCTGCACGGAGGATCTGAAGAGTTGTGCAGTCAGAGTCACGCTCCCACACATTCCACACACACACACGGCACACCAATTTATATGACTTATTATTAATGCACCCTCAAAATAAAGGGCTTTGTCTTCAAAATATTAGTAGTTCTCCGTAACAAAGTCGTATCATCATAATAATTGAAAACATCAACATACAAATTAGGCGACTTTTTATGGCACATGTAAGCCGTCGTCATTGAAACTGCAAATAATCATCATGGGAAGGGAAATGTAAATAGTGAACATGAACTTAGGGGTGGAACGTACGTTATTAAGCGAAGAAACCTGGTTGTTTGATGAATGTAAAAATGCAAATGAATGATGATTTGCAGAGCGAGGATGTGCATGCAAATATGCATTTTCTAGTTTTGATTCTACGAGCCTGAAACATTGAAAGTTTTAAGTTTCAGAACCTTTAAAGATCATAGAGAGACCAAGAGCGAGAAACTGTCTGAGCGCGCAATGCGATGCAATGCAATGCGAGCATTTAACAATGCTGCACACTTTAATGCATTGTTAAAATCAACAATTCTTTCCTCACTTCAGAATTATAAACAGATAATTTTTGTAATTTTTTAAACTTTTGATTACACTTTTTCAGTTTATCATCTATCTCTGCCCATTTTGTTTTATTTTTTAACATCATTTTTCAAGTTGGTAGAGCTTTTTGAAAAATGCAGTTTTACTTGCATTTAAGTAGGAGGATTCAAATCTTCACGGTCGCTGTGACTTGACTACTTTCTAGAGCAGCTGATTGGTTGCCTAGAGTCTGTGACGACATCACGACTGACACGCTTGAGACGTGTATACGCAAAAGTTTTTTTCGTGCATATTTTTAGAATATTTTCCCTATGTATTTAAGCCTATACTGCATATTTTCATGTAAATGCATATTTTATAACCATGTAATTAAGCCTACGGCTCGATGATGCATGAAAATGCATATTGCATGCATATTTGGGACTTTTTTCGTTCATGCATATCCGCCCTCTGATGATTAGACATATGAGCAAAGGCAAAGCAGCCACGAAGGCAATGTCTTCTGATCTCTTCCATTCACCTGCAAGCACTCGGACGGAGCCACGGCTTCTTACCTCACTTATAACTCGGATTCTGACTGTGAAAATGAATTTGATCGAATTGTGAAAATAAGTTCGAATTGGGTTTTGCAAATAACTTATATATAGAAGTAAGCGACTCAATAAAAGAAGGGAAAAGTTGGTCAATTGTGCGTGAGTTTGACAGTGTGCTGGAAGCGAACGAATTAATTGTGTAGCATTGGGTAAAAAATAAAACCTACGCGTCTTTAAGTGCCAATGTGGAATATTTTTATTGTAAACAGAGATATCAGAAATATCCTGCCAAGATGAAGCTCGAAACAACTCCAGATGGTGGTCGCGGAAGCGTGATCGACCAAAAGGAGTTACCAAGGCTTTACTGAAATAGACGCATTCATTTATTTGCCATTGTAGTTTATACATTTTATGACATTACCCATTCGATGACTATTTGTTGCATTTGATGATTACATTTTACTTCTACCATGATCACTTTTTAAATTTGCGATGATTATTATTGACATTTACAGTAATTTTTGTTTCCATTACACCATGATGACTGTTTTCATGTTGTTGTTGATAAAAATCTGTGCGGATAAACAATCATTTTGTTGACAAAATCCTTTTTCTTGAGGATGCCTTAATTCATACCCAATTTTTATGACTCTCTCCCTACAAGAATATTCATTTCAATTCGTACGTGACATTACTGCAAGCAGCTCCGCCACGAATGAAAGAGCCGCCACTTTACACCACACACGCACAGCACACCAACAACAACAGCAACACCAATTCTCATCGCCTCACCCAACACTGCAAATCTTCAAACAAACAACGCGAAAAATAGTCTCCCGCGTCCCAACACTTTCTTCCTCCTCTCCAAATAGATTGCCTCCCAATGTATCTTCGTTTTCATGTCCAACTGATTCATGTAAAAATGCATGGGACTGGCAACTCGCTTCGTGTTCGTTTCGCTGTAAGTGTCAAAAGGACCTACGCGAAGGCCCGAGCGGTTGGGTTGGAGCCCACCTCTACTCACCACAATACGAGGGTGGAAATGACAGGCCGTAGACACAAAGCCATGTAAATTCGGAGCGTAAGAACTTAAGAGAACGGACTGTACAACTGCACGTTCTTTCTCTCTTGCCATTTCTTCCCGTGATATTAAGTAGTGCAAGCTACTTTATAACATTGTTGTCTGCGTCTGTCTGTCCGTCCGTGACCACTATAACTCGCGAACGGATAAACACAAATCGTTCAAACTTCTCATACCTCCGGGTCACAACAAAGTGCCCTTTGGAAGACGGGGTCAATAGTTCAACTCCTTCATCATCTTTTACCTTTTAGAATAACTACTGTGTTAACACAGCCTCAACAATGCACTGCATTTTAAATACTGCAAAGTGAATTCTATTTATGTTTGAAAGTGAAAACCGCCAAATATGCAATGTGAAGACAACCGCTAAAGTTTAAATATTTGGAGAAATGTGAATTGTTGTTTTTAAATATAAATAAACCGTTCAAAGCTGTAATAAGGTAGCGCAAGAATATAATATTATTAGCGAAGTCACCTAAGGGTTGTCAAATAACTTAACAGCAGAATAACTATTTTTACTTTTACTATATATTATATTTAAAACATCAATTCACATTTCTCACAATATTTAAACTTTAGCGGTCGTCTTCAAATTTCAAATTAGGCGGTTTTTACTTCCAAACAAATAGAGTCCACAATCCAAACAATTAGTGAGAATAGTTATTCTGCTGCTTTTGGTGACTTCGTTATTAGTAATATTATTCGTGTGCTACTTTATGACAGCTTTGAATGGTTTATTATTTTACAATCTATATCACACCAAAAACTGCTAACCAATCCATTTCCACCACAACTAACCCTATCCATTACCAGCACTACTTTTGTGCACAGAGGGACATTAATAGCGTTTTTATAAGCCTGACGGTCTAAGAAACCATTCAAAACGGATATAATGAATTAGCGTAAGATACACATAAATCACCTATTTATTTCAAAGATATCACCCTACAAAAGGTTGTTACAATATCACATATCATATGACTTTCATCACAGTAATCATATTCATAATTAATCATATTAATATGCGTTACAATATACATACGTTAAATAATATCATACCCATTTGCAACAAACTCAATACAAGAATAGTTAAAGGCAGAATCGTCTAAATTAACATGCATCGCTTCACTAGACTGATTGAGTTGTAAATGGTTGTTGCCAACTTTTTTGACAAACTTTGAACGAATTAAGTTGATTCGCCGCTCAAATATCGAATTGCATGATGAACAGACAGACAGACAGAACGTTCATATAAAGTAGCTACCGCTACTAAATGTTAAATGTCACCAATGAGCTCCATTTTTCAATGGGACCTTTCTTGTGAACCAGAGATCACGTATGGGAAGTTAGAACGAATTCTGTTCATCCGTTCGAAAGTCATAGCGGTCACGGGGACGGACGGACAGACGTAGACACCATTATTAAGTAGCTTAAGCTACTTTATAAGAATGAAGAGTCAAGTTCTTGCAGTTGACTTGGTTCTGCGTAGGCCGATGCATTGCACTCCACCAACGTGTGTAGTGCAGATAATATGGTCATGGTGGTCGTTAGTCGTTTGGAGTGACTAGGACACGGAGAAGAAGACAGAAATGGATTCTATGCTGTTTCGGAGTTTTGCGGATAAGGACTGAGGATGACTGCAGCAAAGTGCACTGCTTTGCGTATCCTTCCCTCTTCGGCTCTTTCCTTTTCACACGCTCACTGCTGCGTAGCTCGTCCAATTGCTTCCACCGATATCCATATTGGGCTCTCCATCTATTATGTCCTGCCACCAGCACACTACTGCAGCTGCAAAATACTTCGTCTTCTACATGCAATGTCTTCTACACTTCATTCATGCATCTCCATCATTTCCTAACGCCAACATGGCCAAACAGCACCACGTAAATAAATAAATGGCGTAGTTAGGACTGGCGGAGCAACAAATCCATCAACCTGCCAAAAATCACATCCATGCGATGAACTAACTAGCACTTCAATCATTTCATGCGAAATTTCATTCTTCGAAACTTCGATCATTTCATTCACGTTCATTTGTTCTTCAACTCAACTTCCGACACTTCATTACATCGATATGGTCGTCTTTCAAAGACCATAAAAGATGTCACCGATTCTGTTTCTTTGTTTTCAATTTTTTAGTCAAAGATGTTGACAAAGCATTTGAAAACACTGCGGTCGAAGCAGCTGTTTGCAATGGTTGTCTATGTCGGTCTGAAATGGAGGATTTAAAGACAGACAGAGAAGGTAGCCTCCGCCACATAATATTCAGAGTCACCGATTAACCCCATTCTCAGGCTACGTCCATCCAAAACAATCGAGGGCAGAGAATCTCCATCAAAACTGAGAAATTGATTAACGAAATAAAATCTGTGGACTTTTCGTTTCGTAGTGGGAAGGAAAAAGGCGCAGACTCAATGGCCTTTCATTTAGACACAACACTTTCATTTATCTGGAACACTTTCACTCCTCTAACACAAAAACTTGCGAAAATGAAAAATTGTGTTTTGTTATTATTAAATTTTGCATTTTGTGCAGCCTCAAGTTTCTATTTTCATTCTTCATTTTTCTACGGTGGCTTTGTTATTTCTACACTCATTATAATTATACTGTGAGCATTATGCATTTTCCTTTTACTCTTGGGCGGGAGCTTCATAAACTTTGAGTTTGTACAGCAGACAGTGCTTCTTGTTAGCAGTCATTCTGGGATGCTTACTGCAATGATTAAAATGTTAAGCAATAAAAATGATTTTCTATCGCACAGAGAAAAATTCGAGCAATTCCCAGTCATTTGGGGAATTGCTTTGCATTTAGTAGTATTAAATAAGAAAGGGTTTTCGACATTTCTCTTTTGTGTGACATTACTCATTTTTAGCAGATGTGGATTTCACAGACAAGACTTTTTGACTAATAATACGGCATTGCATAAATGAAAATAATCTGTTCTGTATTATCAAACAAGGACAATTTGCGCTTTGTGTGACCAATAATGCAAACGCATTTTGAATTTGCAAAAAAACGTTTGTTCGAACTATTTAATGCATCTTTGGTTTGCTGAAAATGGGAGAATAATAATGCAAAAAAAACGGTTCAAAACCGCAGTAACCAAGAAACGAAGGGAACAGTGGCCCTGGGATGTGAACTATGACACCGTAACATTAACTGTGAAATCGTGTACAGTTACAGCAGTACAGTTACTGTGACTAGTACATGCATTTAAAAATATTATGTCATTGGCGATCTTCAAATTCAAATTTATCAGTTTTAACTTTGCTTTTAACACTTTTCACTGAGTTGGCCAATTGACCCCATCTGCGAATTTAACCTTCCAGATGGTTCAATCCACTAGAACACGTGTACCAAGTTTGAAGTGATTATCATAAACCGTCCTTGAGTTATGGTGGGAACAGACGGACAGACCCGAATTGCATTTCGGTACAAGAAACGGAGTTTGTTAATAAGGAAGTGGGCAGCGGGAGTGTGGGAGTTGCAGTGGGAACACACGAATGTGTAGTGGTACTGGAATAGTAATATTATGTGCTAATTACTGCTGTCTAGTTAGTGGACTCGTGCCGTTTTGAAAATGAGTTTGTTGAAAGATATTTTGGGGGTTATTATTTTTGATAAGACGGAGAGGAGCCTGAGGGTTGTCGGAGTGGGATGTTGGAAAGCGGAGGGGATGGAGTATTGTTGGAGTGTGTGGGAAGTGTGTAGCGGATATGTGGCAGTGGACTGGGAGAGTTGGCATCGCATGAGCCGGGAGTGGGGCAGAAGAAGGGACGGGAGTTGTTTGGTTTGTTTGGCAGAGGCTTGGGAAAGTTGTGCTGGGCTTTTTCTTTTGTGTTGGAAGTCGGATGGATGTGGAGGCTGGAACTGGAAGTTGCTGCGCTCAGCTCCCTTCACTTCAATTCACACAGCAACACGATTTCCTCACTAAAACTCGCACTTCTTCGCCCAAACAGCCTCAGTGAAAATGTAGCCTCCGCTCTCGCACTTCGTCCGCGTCTTCCTCTCCCTTCCCTTCCATCTCCGTCTCCTGCTCTTCCTCAAAACTCTCACCATCTCGCCCTCTTCTCTTCCTCAATCCTCTCCCATCCACTTCCTTCCCATTCTTCCCAAATAACGCACTTCCATCCTACCCTGCCACGTCCTTTCTCCAGTCCAAGTCAACATCAACACACTTCTCAGTCACAACCACACACTTTCCCCAATGCAGTTCCAAATGCAAAACATCGTCCGTTTGAAACAAAGTTCATCCCTCATTTGCTTGTCACGTCTTTGTGTTTCCTATAACCAACAGTTTCAGTCTCAGTTCCACATTCCACTCCACTCGTCGTCGTCCAACACCCCACAAGGCACGGGTAATGTATAACTGTACAAACTATATCTCTCTGTTCTGTTCTATAGTCTCGTCTATCCTCTCCTTCAGTCTTGCAGTCAACCGAAACTCACTCAATGTCAGTTATGGCTTCCATCCTAATCCACCGCTGCATGAAAACTTTCTCCCACTTTCACAACCATCTTTTTACACAACCAATCCATAATTCTCCTTTCTAGCTTTGTAACGCTTACTCCAATTTTCATTCCTTACTCATTTTTTCCGCATCCAACTTTTTTCTTACTTTTTCGGGTGTTAGCAGTTGCAAGATAAACAAGTGAAACTTGACAGTGGACTTTAACTGTAGAAGGCTTTTTAGATGAGAATTGAAAAATGTGTGGTTGCACTGTAACGAAAGACATGCAAGTGCATTGGGATTATTGTGGTAGGGAGTTTTGTGTAATTTCTAAGGCATCCTGGGCTTCCTTAGTTAGAGTGGAGAGAGTGTGTAAGTGCAAATCGATGTGCAATCTCGTAATGAGAAGTTGGTTGTGTGTGGGTGGTCTTGGGGATTGCAGATACAAAGCAGTCAGAGAACACGGACAAAAAGACAAAATCGGAAATTATTGAACAGGGAATGAACTGTGAAACCTTATTTCTCCATTTCTTTTCTTTTTGATGTACAAAATTTATGTCAACATCTTACTCACTGTTGAGTTTGCTTAAGTTGTAAGTCTGTAAGTGTCTAGACGCTCTTGGAGTGCAAAGAGTTTTACATAGAACAACTCAACTTCAACTTCAACTGTCAAAATCTGTTTACTGGAAGTGAGTACAAACTTGGGGTGAATTTCATCGGGTAGTTAATTAATGTAAAGGATTAGAATTTGTTTCAGTTCATAATGTGACTATAATAAATAAGTAATTATCAATTTAATATATATTGTCTCCTGATGTCTCATGGTTCCAGGTGAACCTTGCGGTGCGGTGACGGTAATTTGAACGTAAATTTTAATTTAGAAAATAAACAGTGCAAAAGACTATTCAAATCAATACTAACAATAAACCTTCAAATATTGAAAAATGAATTAACTACCCGATAAAAACCCCAGGTCTGTACTCACTTCCATTAAACACATTTTGACGTTTGAAGTTGAGTTGTTGTTCTATGTGTAAAACTCCATTGCACTCCAAGAGCGTCTAGACACTTAAACTTTCATTGCAGTTGCAGCACTAATAAACCATTTGTAACGGTTGAAAGTAGTAACGAAGTGAACAGTGACACTGCATTATGAACCATGCCACGGTAAAATTCCCAATGACATCAACTGTGACATTGTGTTAGTAGCAATATAACTCCGCTGACTGTATGTATTGAAAACAAGACTTTTCATTTCTCCCAATATTGAAACACTTGCCGTCTGCAAATTCAAAAGCGACAGATTTAACTTTCATAAATGGAAGTCGCATAGCGGTCAATAGAATACATTGTTTATTGAGGCTGTATTAACACAGCACTATACTAGGTCAAAGGTCATGAAGGAGTTGACCGACTTAGCCTCACATAGGTCCTCACTGGTTTGTGAACCTTTGATCAAAGTATCTCAATCCGTTCTTGAGTGATCGTGGCGAAGGACTGACAGACGGACGGACAGCTTGGTAATTTCTATAAAGTAGCTCTGCTACTTAATAATGGTTATAATAACTACAAACTGCTCTTAATCGTATACGTGAGCTTGTACATTGAATGAATAGAGGCAATTCACAGTACTCTAGATTTGAAACTGCCTCGTATTTGACTTTAGAGTAGTCTCGACCTACGAGGTAAACTCAAAGTAAGACAGCCGCTTTTGTACACTGGGAATATCAAATGGATAGTTTGAGTGTGATGAAGCGGCTGTCTTACGTTGAGTGTAAACCGTAGGTCGCGTGAACTGTGAAGTCAAATACGAGGCAGTTTCAAATCTGGAGTACAGTGAATAGCCTCCATGGAGTGTCGCATTGTTTGTACTCACAATCAGATGTATATTCTCAGCTTAACAACACTACGCACATTTTGATCTGATTTGACGACTGATTTGACCGGCAGCACTTCGACAGTTCTAAACTGAAATCTGTCAAGCATCACAATCACTTGAGCTCCTCAACTACATCAAAAATAGTTAGCTATTCACAATGCCGTTTACTTTCAGACTCGTGATGCTACTTAAAATGTTCTATCGCAAATATTTTCTATTTTCCCGAAGTATAGGGGATACAGAACGACTTTGCAAAAAGAAATCATGACTGTGAGGCCTTTCTATTGTTTCGAATTCTTATTTCACTTTGCATCACAGAATGAGGCCGGTTTCTCAATGCAAAGTTGTTCTGAACCCCCATTACATCTGAGAAGTCAGATGATCTTGCAAAAAAGAATCTCCTGCAACCTCACCGTGAGCTTTGAGAGAGCCCAAAACGTTTGTGGTATTTTGGTATTGTTATTTGGAAGGAGTAAATGAACACAATGAAGTTAGGAGGACTTTACTCCGGGATTGCTTAGGGCAAAGTAGATTTATTTCTGCAGAAGCCAATTTAAGATTTGTGTTAGTGAAAGAGAGAGGGGAGAAAATGAGTGGCTAGTGGCAGCAATCAACTCTTCATTTCATTTCGATGGCGGCCGTAGCCGTGAAATTATTTCCAAACTAAAACTCCTCAGGCGCAACAATCGTTTAACCATTTACCAACAAACTGCGTTACTGCCTTCACTTATAATCTACTTCTGGTAATGTCATGAAGCTGTGGCAAATTAACGCTGTAAGGCCAAAGTCTTCAAACGACTTCATTCACCGCGTCACAAATTCTTTTCATTCCCCTTCACTTTTTTAAAACATCAACTAAAAAAGGGAATGACAAACATGCAACCGATTTGTGACTTTTTAGCCTTTTTCAAAAAAATTTGTTTTTCGAATGTATGTGTTATTTTTTATTTTTTATTTGTTCAATTCCCTTGACATAGGGTTATTAATTTTATTGGTTGGAACCAATAACACATAATTATTACATCGATATTACATCGATACATATTAACACATTCATAATTCGCTACTTCTGCCCAGCAACTACAACTGTTACAACTGTTGGTTATGGTGGAGATTAGATTAGAGGTGGGCCCGAACAGTTTTTTTGGTGTTCGGTTCGGTTCGGGTTCGAACAATCTTGTGTTCGGGTTCGGTTCGGTTCGGCAT
>JABASD010005721.1:0-11727 GCA_019776165.1 Pogonognathellus flavescens
GGCAATAAAACAACCTAATATCTTTTTACAATATCAAGCTGCTTTTAGTTAACACATAGCGTTCTAGTGTGGAAAACTGCTATTAGGATTCAAATAATTAGTAAATAATATCAGGGCGAAAACAACTAGAAGTTTATTAATTTGATATGAAAATCTAAAAGCCGTCTTTTGATATTGTTAGATATTATATCTAATAAAAAATATACAAATAAGAATTTTTTAATTAATTTTCATTGTTTGCAAGTAAATTGGTCGATTATCTTGTGTCAGACGTCGGCTGGCCCGGCCCCAAAGGGGCCCGGCCCTGAGAATCTTCCTCACCTATTCTCCCCATCGTTACGGTACTGGTAAATCTATCAAATTTAAGAAGGCACGAGAATTCTAAGCATGGTAAAAAAATTCGCAAAAGTATTACCAACAGAGTTGAAAAGAGTTCGTTGAAAGGAAAATGCTACTCATGTTCAATATGTTCTAAACTTTTTTCAACATTTTTGGCAGTGTCCCGTCATGCTAAAACTCACGTTAAACTACACAAATGCTTGTTTTGTGAAAAACTTTTTTCAAGTAAAACTGAGTTAGAAAAACATATAAGAGTCCACACAAAAGAGAAACCATTCCAATGTTCACTTTGTCAAAAAGACTTCAGTAATCAAGAGAACCTGACAGCGCACCGTAAACACATTCACCTGCAAGAAAAACCTTTTTATTGTTCCATTTGTGACAAAAATTTTACTATATTAACAACCCACATGCGAATCCACACAAAGGAAAAACCTTACAAATGTTCACTTTGCCCTGCAGGATTTTCCTCATCTTGCAATTTGAAACGGCATATGACTGTTCACTCTGACGCAACTCCCTACAAATGCTCCTTGTGTGAAAAAGGTTTTAAAACCAAAGAAACCAGAGAAAATCATTTTCAAAAAGTTCACAATAAACGTCGCACCTACAAATGTTCGTTTTGTGAAAAGATGTTTCAATGCAGCAGTCATCAGAAAAGACATGAGTTAATACACACAGGCGAGCATCCATACAAATGTTACTTTTGCAGCAAAACATTTATATGTAACGAAAGCAGGATAATACACGAAATGATTCACACTGGGGAAAGACCATACAAATGTTCATTTTGTGAAAAATCATTTGAAAATATCCCCAACCAAAAAAGACATGAAAAAATACACACTGGTGAAAAACCACATAAATGTACTTTTTGCGATAAAAGTTTTATAACTAGAACAGATGTAAAATTACACGAACGAACTCATACGGATGAGAGACCATACAAATGTTCGTTTTGTGAATCATCATTTCGTACGACTGCGGTAAGAAAAGACCATATTAAAAGAATCCACACTAAAGAAAAGTATCATTCCTGTCAAATATGTGGTAAAACATTTGTGTCTCTCAGTGAAGTAACTTCTCACATAAAATCACACAGCAAGACCAATAAAAAAAATTAGAAAAGAAACGATATATTTGACTTAAAATTACTTCACCCAACAAATAATGGAATATTAAATTACGAATCATTTTAAAGATGGAATGCTACGAACTGTTAAATGAAGTGTTACATTATAATAAGGAAATCACAAACTAAATTGTTGTAATTATTTATGTTATTGGGGTAATATAAGAGATATAAATGATTTTACGTCTAATAACCAAGCTTAATATAATATTATAATCTTCAAAATCGAATATCTTAAGTAAAATATTAAGATGCCAATTTTAATTTGTATGAGTATATTCTTCGGAAAGATTGCTTATTTATTTCATTAGTAGTTGTCAAATGAATATATAAATAATTGTGCACATTTTAACCGCCAAACATAAAATGATATATTTTAAAATATATTGTAACATAATTGTTCGTTTGAAACAGCTTACTTTCAATATAACCAACTGTCATTTTAGTATAGAAAGTTGAACTTTGTGATTATATTTGTTTTTACAGAAAAAAATTGGTTTTCCACTTTTATTTTGGGCAAATATATTTAAATGTTGAATTCCTGGTAGTTATTTCTGTAAAGCCATAATAATTTTATACATGCATAAATAAAAAAAGTGGAGAATTGTGCAAATGCAAAGCAACAATTCGATGTGGTACAATTTTTAAACAATGTAAAATTATTTTCGAGAATGTCAGATAGTGGGTATTTACCTACTACATTACTAATAATATATTGATAATTAAGTATAAATTTGCAAACAAGAATATCTGTAATATTGCATTCCATGTATCATATGACAAACGTTTGGCCATTGTGATGATTAGTAATAAGTTTTAATTTGAATAAATATTTTGTTAGACAGTTGGACTTGAGCGTCATTACCTTATTTTTTAGGAATTTGTTTTCAAATCCTAAAATCCGAATCAAATTTCAATCGAATGTGCCATCAAAGCAGTATTGAGAAAAGTCACAATTTCCAATGGGCAACTGATCCTAGTTAAATACGTGTCCCACGGTGGAGAAGGACGATAATCCTATTTTCTTATTTCTTGCCACCTGCTAATAAATGAATAAATATTTCAACCGTAAGAAAAAGGACAGCTCTAAAATAAGAAATTTAATACTTTTTACCTCCAAATTATAAGTATGAATACACGGAGCCTAAACGCGCATACGACATCAAACAAAGCAATTTACAAACCATTCGTCACATTCGTTATTGTTTTAAGCTGAGGGCTGAGGGTGCTACTTTTTCTTGGTGCACCTCATTGTTCTATCACACAAAGGTTTTCCAAGAACTTTCCTTATTTAAATATAAAGAAAGGTTCATGAATTGTCCAATGATTTTTTTCTCCTAACATTCAGAGTTTAGTAGTTGAACGTTACTGACAACTGAATACATAAATTAAATTAACTGTAGTTAAATTAAAGTAAATTAAAAATATTTACAATATTGTTTGTATCGAATAAATATAATTGCAGTTTCAATCGACTCGATACTAACAAAATCAGCAGGAACTAAAACTTGTTCAGTATTTCATATTATGAGATATCATTAGATATTTCAAATTACAATGGTGAATTAGCCTAGTGCCAGCCTTAAAACTTGCACCCATTTGGTTAAAAGTAAAATTAGAGGGGATTTTTTTAATTCAGTCACAAAATGTACAAAGGAACCAGGCAAATTGTTTAATCAAAAAATTATAATATTTTGTATAATTGGAGACGATATCTGCTTTTTTTATTACTCATAAGTTTCTTACACGTTTATTATACATTTTTTTAACAGGGAATTGTCTGTTAGTATTTGGAAATTGACAGATCAGACAATACAGTCATGGACAAAAACCTCAAATGACACTCAAAACAAACAAATACAGTACAGTGTGGGTTCTTTCAAATGTTCCTTTTGTAAAAAATGCTTTAAGCATTTATCAATTTTAAAAAGGCATGAGAATTCTAAACATGGTGAAAAGCCGAACAAATTTTTTACGTTCCGAGCAGGAATTGACGATATAGAAAAGAGTTCTTCGATAGACACGTGTTATTCATGTTTGAAATGTCCAAAAAGTTTTTCAACATTTTTTGCAATGTCACATCATGCTAAAACTCACGATGGAGAAAAACCACACAAGTGTTTATTTTGTGAAAAAAAATTTTCAATTAAATGTAATTTGGAAAGTCATTTAAGAATACACACAAAGGAAAGACCCTTCAAATGTTCACTTTGTCAAAAAGACTTCGGTAATCAAGCGGCTCTGATATCGCACCGTAAACACATTCATCTGCAAGAAAAACGTTTTTATTGTCACATTTGTGACAAAAGGGTCACTCTATTAACAACCCACATGCGAATCCACACAAGGGAAAAACCTTACAAATGTTCAATTTGCCCTGCCGGATTTTCTTCATCTTGCAATTTGAAACGGCATCTGCTTGTACACTCTGACGAAACGCTTTACAAATGCTCCTTGTGTGGAAAAGGTTTTAAAACCAAAGAAGCCAGAGAAAGACATTTTCAAAAAGTTCACAATAAACTTCGCCCCTACAAATGTTCTTTTTGTGAAAACACATTTCAATGCAGCAGTCATCAGAAAAGACATGAACTAACACACACACGCGAGCATCCATACAAATGTTACTTTTGCCACAAAAGATTTATATGTAACGACAGCAGGATAATACACGAAAGGATTCACACTGGGGAAAGACCGTACAAATGCTCATTTTGTGAAAAATCATTTCAAAATATCCCCAACCAAAAAAGACATGAAAAAATACACACTGGTGAAAAGCCACATAAATGTACATTTTGCGATAAAAGTTTTATAACTAGAACAGATGTAAAATTACACGAGCGAACTCATACGAATGAGAGACCATACAAATGTTCCTTTTGTGAAATGTCTTTTCGTGAAAGTGGGGTCAAAAATGATCACATTAGAAGAATCCACGCAAAAGAAAAATATTATTCCTGTCAAACATGCGGCAAAAGTTTTCTGACTCGTGGAGAAGTAAATTCCCACATGAAATCGCACACCAAAGACCAAAACTATTAAAAATACTAGAAAACAAATAAAACTTCCATTAAAATGAGTTCGTCAAGCAAATAATTTTGTGAATCATTTTTAAAGTGGAAAAATTTAAATTAATTGTTGCATTAAGGAAATCTAGTAATTAACTTTAATTATTTAAGCAAGCAGTTTATTACATTACAATAGATATAAGTCCATGCATACAAATAATAATAATAATAATAATAACCATATTTAATATATTTTTATGGTCTAATATGGTCTGAGATAACGACTTCAAACTGGGTACATGTAGTACAAATGTCACTTAATATACTAGCAATTAGTTCTAAAATGGTGTCCATCGTTCAAATTCTTCTTCTAAAGTCTAAATAGTAAATTGCATTTAAAATGATGTTATGTAATTATACTTATAATTGAAGGAGAAGGCCGCCAACTTTTGAAATGGGGGACAGGCGTTTGAATATTTTGAAAAACGTTAATTCGTGTTATAAAATATATTTAATTCGATTAGTTGTTCTGACTAACAAACAGTGTTACAATTAATGTTATCGTGCAAAAGTAAGAAACGCCGTGTCATGTTCAATGCGATTATGCAATCCTACCGTTTGCAAATGGTTGCCTTTGTTAATTTAACTAATATAGTTCGTTAATGTGCAATATTTTTCACATTTTTATCTCCATACGATACATATTAAAACATTTTACAATAATATTCATTTGAAATAGCCAACTTTAAAATTTAGTAACTGAACTTTCAGTATATCAAGTTGAAATTCGTGATTCTATTTATATTTGTAACAGTAAAATAATTTAATTTTCACTTCTGTTTCGGTTAAAGTTGTTTCAAATAATTAATTCGTGGCTGTAATTTCTGTATTATTGTATGCATTGCATGCATGCACAGATCACAGTTGAGAATTGTGAAATATAAAGCAATGTTTTAAATAATGGAAAATCATTTTCGAAGATTTCATTATCTTAGGCAACATATTAATCTTAAATTGAGAAATTTCAGAGCAAAATATTTGTAAAATGCTATCCCGCCGCCAGCTCTACTTACAAGTAAAAGACAAATAGTAAACATTTAATTGTTAATTGCATCTTGTATTTTTGGTTTTTGCATTTTAATTATTCGCTTATGCCATTGAGTTCCTATCAGAACAATGTTTTCAACAATTATTAGAGTGTAATAATTTAACATCCAATTCAAGTCAATTTAATTTGATAAATCGTTTTATGGATTTTTATTTTACAGCGGCATTATAATGGTTGTATGTTTTTAATGATATTATATTGAATTAGTATATTTTCTTCCAATGAAAATGTAGTGTAAGATATATTTTCCATCGTACTATGGTGCACTACGTGCACATTATTAAGATAGTCTCTATCGAGAAGAACGAGTGCAGTTACATGCCATTTTTGTTTCATCATTTTTAAATTGCAAGAGGCAAATTAAATACGTCACACCTGAAAACCATTAAGACAAATTAAACCACAACTAGCAATACAAAATTGTAAAAAATGTTAGATAATATAAATTTAATTTTTTACCTGCAGCCGACACCTTCAAACAAATATTTATAAAATGGGTTAATTAGCATTGACTACAGTGATATTAAGATTCGAATTTAATTTTTTCACACATAAAACGTTAGCAGTAAAAGGAAAACTTACACTTGTTAGCATACCGCGATTTAACACAAACAAAGAAAAAGGAGAAATCCGTACGAATTTTTTAGACATATTTACAGCAAAAGTATGAATCTATAAAATCATCGACAAACTTTGGTAAATAATTGCCCTTTTGCATAAATATATAAAAAACTATAAAGTATTAATGTGTCACAAATTGATTTATACTTGCAATTGAAGATCCAGGCTCATTTCATTAATTGAAATAGAAATTTGACAAATTTTTTGCATGACTTTTCCAGCTGTATTTGTGAGTCGATTACATTCTGTTGCCAATCTGTAAAGTAATCTCGAGTGAATCAGCAAAGGGAAAACACTTATTAGTAGTTTCATGATATTTTCTCCATTGACCACATAAGTGATAAGAAAAAATGTAAAAATCAAAAATATCAAAATGGATTGCGACAGTTCCGACAGAATTTTGAAACTGAAAGCAATTTGGTATTCCTTAATTAAAGATACGACCAGACCGTAAGATTCCAAACAATTTTTAAACTGGTTTTCATAATCCATTTGTATCAACATTTTTTCTTCGTTTTCAATGTTTGTGATATCCATTTTTTTGTCCCGGTCATTTTCAATTTTCATTTCTAAGTCTTTTATTTTATCTAAAATTGCTAAAAATATGTTATCATATACTTTTAAGAAGTAAACTATCCAAATTGTAATGCATGGTTGTAGGGAGGACAAAAAACCGTTATAAAAATATGTCAGCAACAAATACAGAATTTCAACATAAAGCGGACGATTAGGATTTTTTTCAAAAAACAAATTTGTTCGACCATCCTCTGAATAGTACTCTTCATTTGCTGATTGAATTATGAACACAGTTTGTACAAAAAGAAGCGCAGCATCTAAAAAAATGGTATTTCTTAAATAAATTTGTAATTTGTGAAAACGATCAGTGGAGCGAAACAAATCGGTTTGAAGTAATATCTGAATTTTTTCCAGTTTCAAGCAGTTCAATTTCCAAAATATCAAAAATTTCTTAGCATTCCAAATGCCCCATATGCGATGAATGAACCCATTTACGTATACACAAAGGCCAACACACATAAAAACAATAAGTTCTGTTTGTGTTTTAATTTTTAAGCTTGACATTATAATTTGCAAATTTAGGACGGATAAATACGTGTACGTAATTGAAATAATCATTATAAACCCGACCCAATAAACAGGAGCACTTAAGAAATTATAATTTAAATACGTTCCAGTTTTAGTTTTTAAAAAAGTGTATGGCATAAAACCGCCCAGCCTCATGCAGTGTAATATATATTTCCCACTTTTAGTAAGATTTTCTTCAATTGGTGTATTTTTCTCCATATTTTTTACCGACAACGTCAAGTCAACTTATGCGTGTGCGAATACTAACAATTTTGGATTAAGAATGGCCTTCTGTTGGTTTTCACCCATTTGACCTTGTTGGGCGAAAAAATGAGCCCACCGTTCCGCAAACTTAAGAATCCGTTCCGTTGGCTTTGTTTTGCTATGAACATGACTGTGTGCTTTTACTCTAATTAATGAACACAATATAATATTTCCACTTATCAATTATTGTTTTCTTAAGTGGTCAATTTGTTTGTAGATTGTTAGTTAAGTAATCTTGGTCTACAATGTCGCAGAACTATTTAATTAATTAATTACTAAATATCACAACGTATTCATGTAGAAATTTTTCCGTGTCTCGGTCTTTATGTCTGTCTCTATGCACTTGCAGAAAAGTTTGACATATAATTCAATCAAACTTCTTGAATGAAAAATATAATACTGTCAATCGGATTTCTACTACTCCATAATCTTTGACACTTCCATCTTATAATACAATAATACATGATACTGGTATATATAAATAAATATGAAGTCTACCAATTTCGGAATTAAACGCACAGAAAAATATGTTTACACCCAGCTGGCACCAGTTTAATAAACTCGAAATCAACTTACAATACAATATTATTATTGGAAACAAAATTTCTACCTTTTAATCATCATAATGAAAGGGCAGTGGAGTAATTACATTCAATGATGTAAAAACAAAGTCATATGGAAAAAAAATTAACCAACACCTACATAGAATTAACTAATTCATTAATTTGGTTGCAATAACTTCATCGTAACACTCACCGAGCATCATTTTTTCGTGTCTCACAGTGACTGTTGCTTTCCTTCTTTTTTGCACCAGTGTCCATAACGTACAACGTTGAGTGGGGTAAATTGCTTTGTAAATGTCAATTTCCACGTATAAAAGATTCATGTGAATCCATATGGAAACCCTATGGGAAGAGTTGGCATGTTATTAGTAATTTCCCCACCAATATTTCACATAAGTTAAGTCCCCACTAAATGATACGGTCTAGATTTTTATATTGTTTATAAGAACCCATCATTTCCAAGGGTGAATGGAGAAACTCTGGGCAATAAACTATAAACTGAAACTCTAAAGTCTAATTATGTTCCGAACAGGAAAATTAGAAATTTGACTTGCGCAATCGAGAGTGGTATTCTCGATTAAATAGAATATAATATCACCGTAAAATGAACTGGTCTGATTTAGGAAAGTACTCTCTTGTAATATGTTAAAAATTGTGCAATCAGCACTGAAATGGAGGTTAAAAACTGGGAAAATGGAAATAAAGAATTCCTAATGTGTTTGGCCTTGTGTTTATAAAGGTGCACAATTTTGATCACCTTTCACAGCCAATCAGAGACAACGCATTTGAGCAGATCTCCGCACAGGCTGAGTTCTGCTAATGTGCTTGTACTTGTGTACATGATTATGAAATTCATTTAGTATATTTTGTAATTTTGACTTAATAAAATTCTAAAATGCATTTTAACGAGTTGTTTAACTAACTTTTAATTTAATCTGATAATTTCATAATTTTGAAAGAAATAATTGCACATCATTAGTCATATGTCTCATTGCTCACCAGGTACGTAGGGTGTACCCCGGTCTACTGTATGGGAGGGTTCCACCTATTAAAAAGGGTACTTGGGGAGTGGTATCACCGAAGAAATATTTGTGTCCGAAACCCTTAAATATTCCTTTTTTCCGTATTTGGGCGGTGCACGTGCCCCACGTGCTTACCTTCACCGATTGTAATGAAATTTTGTGGGTTTGTCCGTCATTTAATGCCCAATGCCGCTGTGAAGTCGAGTTTTTTCAAAAAAATTTTGTGCGGCTGTAAAAAATTGCTAACTGTTAAAAAATGGACAATTTTTGGACTTCCTTTTGGGAGCTCGCTAGCAGTGCGCACCAAAATTTTGAGCGCAATGTTACTATAGCTCATTAGATGTGCAAAAATATTCTCTACAAGATGGGTATCTCGGTTTATTTCACGGACCCCTGGATTCTTCCACAGGGGGGGGGGGTAGAAGAGGTTATTTTCCACCCTGTACATTCCCAGTTCGTTCCCAATGCAATCAAACCTTTTTATTGATAAAACGTTCATAATTTTTTTTCCTGCATGTTACAACCAAAACTGTATTATATCCCAAGTAAGACCTACTTTACCAAGCTTGCTTGTAAAACACGAAAATATGTAGGAATTTCGTGACTTTTCAAGTGCATATAAAACCGAGTATAGAACGTTTTACATTCAGTGTTTTACAAAACACCTGAAGCTCTCAATTACACACGCATTGTTAGACTTTTTAACAATTTCATCGCATCATTACTACAACACATTCACATCAGTCATTACACCTGTAATTTTGAAAGTGAAGCAAACTATCCATTTATTACAATGGCAGGTAAGATTTTAATATAATTAAGCATAGCAAAATAAGTTATTTTAATGTTTCAATCTTATTAAGTAATTAAACATTTGGGACGTTTAATTTTTAAAGCGAAAAACTCGTGGGTGACAGTGGTGTATGATGAAGAGACTTGTTTGCACGCTCTTGTCTTGGCGAATTGCCTACGAAGAATTATCACAACCGCGGACATCGTTGCTGTCGCTCCAGATTATCTGCCCGAGTCTTTCAAGTAAGTTATTTTATATAAAGACGCACTTTATAAGTATAATGGATGGATATGAAATACAGCGAAAATGAACTCACTCGTAGTGACAAACAGAATATCTTTTAACCCATGGGTTATTACTTAAAACTCTTATTAAAACTCTTACAACAGTTATTGCAAAAATCCACATCTGTCCGTTTATCATGTCTGTGGACACAATAACTGCAGCGAAAAATAAATTAGTTGCTGCACAAGTGTAACATGGCAAAAATATGGCTAAACTTGTTCAACAGCAAAATCGGTCCAACGGTTCCGGAGATATCGGGCAAATAATAAACGGTAAATAGTCAAATAGTAGGAAAAATGATAAATCGTCTCTACTTTCATTTAATTTACATAATCACAATAAATGTCATGGTATGGAATGGACCTAAACAAAGGCAAAATGAATAAAAATTAAATGTATCTCAATAATTACTATCCAAAAGTATAAAGTCTTCAACAATTGTATTTCACCAGTTCACTTATTTTCAATGTGACAGTGTCAACCCAGTCTATAATCATATCTGAAAATTTCTCAAAATTACTTCCGTATAAAATGTAATCCACATTTATAACTTACTTTTTGCTAGACGGCTCCTCAGCGAAGTATTTGATGCTTTTTTAGAATTCGCTATTCTAAAAAACGAGAACTCCCCCAATCTGAGAGTCTTGGATGCGGGAAAGATATTTGCTTGGAGCTTGACGTGGTACAAGAAATGCGTTGTACTGGATCCATCAATTTTTGTAAGTATTTAGTATTTTATATTTTACCTTCCAATGTAGTCTAGTACACACCCTTCCGAATTCTTTAGTTAGGTAATTCCTCATCAGTGTTTGCTTATATAAGTTTTAAGAAACTTGAAATGAAGCGTGTTGAAGTATTTATTTATTGATTGCAATTAGTAAAAATATAAATTTAATAAACAAATGTAAAGCTGGCAATCTGCAAAAATATCTTACAATGTTTATTTTCACAGATTCTAAAAAACTGTGACGAATTGTTCGGGCACGAAGGGAACATTTTGTTGTGCCGTAGCACAAAAAATCCCATGGAATATGATTCTCAAATTATGGTCATAGAGCCGGCATACGATTATTTTATTAGCTTAAAACAGTGTTTTGATGGACCATCAGGTATATTCAACAACTCACTAAAACATTAAAATTACAAAATTAAGATGATCATCATTATCAATCATAGGACAAAACCTGACGCTATGCGAGATCATTCGAAAAGGCCTGCCTTACGAAAACATAATTGCTTTGGAAAAAGGCACGATTGAGATGGTGAATTCCACACTCGACACGTTTACTCCGTAAGTCATACAAATTATTATGAGTGGACGTTCAATTCCCAATTAGGATCCAAAAAATGACACTGGCATACCACGTGAATTTGCTAAACGTAAATATTTAATTGGTGTAAATTACCTGATTGTTACAAACATGTAGGACATAAATACAGAGCTGGAAGTTTTGGACATGGAAAAAAAATTACAAACGATTAGCAATATCACAGCGTTTTGAAATTTTT
>JABASD010005722.1:0-11727 GCA_019776165.1 Pogonognathellus flavescens
TCGTGCAAACAGACAGACGGACGTAAAAGGCATTCTTATACAAGTAACATTTGTTACTTATTGTTGTCAAATGAGGTGTAAATTGTAGTTACCAACTGTTTTGACAAATTTAGAACGAATAAGCGGATTCCGGATCGAGATATCGAATTACAGGACACACATACGGACTGACAAAACGTTCCTATAAAGTAGCTTTCGCTACTAAAAATTGAATGACACCGATTAACTCCTTTTTCGAACGGGACTTTTTTGGGACCACAGATCACGTATGAGAAGTTTGGCCACTGTGTTCATTCGTTTGGGAGTTATATCGGCCACAGACAGACAGACGGACATACGTAGACCCCAATCTTATAAAGTAGATTACGCTACTTAATACATAAAATAAATAAATAATGTTTGACCCCTAAAGGATGAAATATTTGAATATCTGGCTTTTTATTGACAGAAAATGTCAAAGCTTTTTCACCTCGTTTACATGAAATCGGTTAAAATTTAATCCAGTTTTATATTGAATTGTTATTTCTTCGTGAAATTTATTGTCAAATGTCATGATTATTTTAGAAAAAATACACAAACTCAAAATACATGAAAGACAAATAAATTTGATTCATTTGGTATTTTAATTTTAAGAACATGCAAAAACAATATATCCGTTTCTACGGCGGGGGAGCATCTGGTGACTGTTACATCGGGTTAGAATTTATGGTTGAACGTAGGAAGACGGAGAGTACGGAGTGGAGTCAGTGGAGTATGTGGTCTACAACAGTTGTGAGTATGTCGTACATGTACAATGGAAGTGTAGCCTGAGCGAGGAGTAGTTGTAGGAGTAGCGAAGAGGGTGTGAGAGTCGGAGGAATCGGAAGGCCAAACCAAACCAAGTCAAGGGAGGAAAAACAATTCGACACTGCGGCGCCCGAAATATTGACTAAATCCCCCGGATGTTCTCCTGTTTGAATGAGCTGGAGCAAATATCGACCAGAAGGCGACGACGAGTAGTCTACCCGTGCTACTCGGCCACATTCTCAATCCATGCCAAAAGAAGACCAAGACGAGAGAGGGATATAATATTACTAGGGCAAACAGTCTGCGTATAGAAGTAACAAAAGAACTACACGGGAGAAAGAGATGCACACAACCAACAGCCACTCTTCAAGAAACACCAAAGAAATAGCACACAGCAAAACTACTATGCCATTCATATCACACACACAGGCCAAGACAGACCACTATATTGCTCTTCCAAATAGTAATGCACCAGCGTAAGGGTTCACTTCTCGGAAAAATTCAAGCACAACTGGAAAAATACCCAGGGAAGAATATAATACATTTCCCCTACTCATTCAATTTAGATTTCGCACACATTTAATTATATATAACTATTTAAAATTACATCAGTTTTTTCATATTATATATTTTACTGTATAATTTCTCAATTGATTGGAATTTAAAGGAAATAATTATAAAGTTTCTGTTTGATAATAAAATATAATAAAATAATTTCAGACAATTCATCATTTGCATCTTTTTTTAAAACTATTCAATTAATTCTAAAATAATATCTATTAAATTATTGTCAGTGTCAGTAAAAAGTGCAAAAACAATTGCATATATATATTTATTGGAAATATGGAATCAATAATAATATAAAATTAAAAGTACACTGATCAAAGCAGACAAAATATTTCTGGAACTTTACATAAGTAATTATTTTCACACAACTGAAAATAAATATATTGATAAATTTTAATTGTTTTACAGTGGAACAGATTTTTACATTTTTGTCATACGCTCGTATCACTGTTATAATATTTTAGGGCGTTAAAAACGAATTTTTCCAGAATTGGAAAAAGATAATTTTATTTTGCCGTGCAGTGAACCTTGAGTGGCATTAGATACTTAAAACCCAAGAGTGGCTTTCAACTGCTACTAGTGGACTCTAATTTTAGAGCTTGGTCTAGTCATCTTTCAGTCGTAGAACTAGTCGTAGCATTAGCAGTGGAATCAAACATCCTTGTTCTTATTCTTATCTTATGAAAGTAGCCCAAAACTTCACCAATTTTCCATAGCGACTTCCCTAGTAGTCTCTACTGTATATCGTAATAACCCAGCCCTTGGGTTTCCTTTCCTATTATGTCGTCAATCTCTTGCGAAACTTTTCTCGAAGATCAAAGTCTAAAATTATCCAGCAATAAAATGTTTAGTTTTTCAACTATTTATAAATAAAACACAACTTCATTCATCGATATCAATAAAAGCATATAAAAATCAATTTCCAACTTCAAACCAGAGAAAGTTTGTAAAAAATCCACAAAAATCTTCCTAAATTTAAAGAAGCGGGAAAAAAGGTTTAGTTCTGCGGGTGTGGGTGGCAAAATAAATGTTTCCTTCACCTTGTAAAGGAAATCTATCTGGGAATGAGTCAATACTTATGTATTTTATTTTCCAAAGTGTACACTAAGTTGATAAGACAGATGCTGTTGCTGGTTTGAGAAAGATATCAACCTCTACGAGTAGTGTTTGAGCACTATGTATTTATAAAAATCCGATTAGCGTCTGCACCCGAAAAGATCAAGAGGTGGACTCAATTCGCTTTATAGCAGTAATAGGAGCAATAGCGGTTCTAGGATTTCATCCACTTTGTATTACACATTATTTTCCTTGTCTGGCATTACCGCTAGAAATGGAATTGTCGTCAGATGCCTATAAAATAACATCTGTACTAGTTTAGATAGCTTTATATATACTCGTAAAATCCAAGAGCGAATCTTATACAGTATATACTACTTTCTTACACAAATTTGTAAAAGAGAAGTAGGTATCAGTATATGTTCAATATATGTAATATAGTTTCAATATAAAATGATATTAAGTTTTTATGCATGCACATACATATCCGAGGCCTTACTTTATCATAATATTTTATCTGAAGACATAGAAACTGAAAAGACGGGCGGCGGCTTTGGGATTATTGCATTTACATTTTAGGAACATTTCATTTTACATTACTGCTGCACATACACACACCAAATTGATCCTGACATGCTTTTTACATTAAATTGCTATGCTCTGCTGGTTCTGGAGTAAAACTCTGTAGGACGCTGTGTACTTAAAGTGCAATATAATAAGACTGTCACGGCGTTTGCATGACTAATAATATCTGGCGAATGACGCTGACAGGAAAAATTGTGTCTTGTGTTTCTCTCTCTTCTTGGCTTTTTTTAAAAAATCTCGAGTTATGATATGATTGTGAAAGTGAGGATGATGATGACACTCTCAAGTCAAGATTGAACGCAATTTGAGTTGAATTCACTAAGAAATATTTTTATAGAGAGAGAGAGAGAGGAGATCCTGTGTCTGTAGGTGACCGGACGAAGAATTCTCTATTTGCTGTGAGTCATCACAAGGAATGAGGAATGAGAGTGGAATTGTCTTTAGACTTTTTACACGTTACGACAATGACTTTTTCCTGTCGCTCTGATTTCTTCGTTTTCTCTAGTGGACGGAAAGAGGAAAGCACAGAGTCAAGAGTTAACGAGAAAAGTCGAGACCTGTGTACGAGAGAAAGTAGACTGGAAATGGGTGGATGCAGTGCAATCTGGGTGTCAGTGTTCACAAATACCCGGAAATGTTTTTAAAAAGTTGTTCCCGGAAACTATAAAGGAAAAATTACAAGGCAAATGAGAAATTCGGACAAAACCAAGTACAATATATATGCAAATATTTCTGGGAAATTTTTAAGCGAAAAATTGCAATTAAATTGTTAGTCTGAGAATGTAGGTAAATAAACGGTAAAATGTCTGGAAATATTTTCAGGAAATGTTGGCGGAAATTATAAGCGAGAAATTGCTATTAAATTGTTAGTCTGAGAATATATTTAAATAAACGGTAATAAAATGTCTGGAAATTTTATTAAAAATAATGCCATTTTTTTGAGAAGAAAAAAAATTTTAATGCCGATAATAATATATATTGTTAATCTTGTAGAAATCATCTTTAAAATTTAGCATTCTGAAAATTTCCGTAGATAATTTCAGCAGAATTTTTATTTTAATATTAAAAAAAGATATCAAATTTAAGTAAAAGTTTTCTTCAAAATTTAATAGCGACATTAAGATAAGTAGTATTTCCCTATGTGTTCGTAGTTCTTCTAAGGATTGATCTTATATTTGTTTTGTTATTTTTGTTTTCCTTATAAAATAACTACAAAAAATGTATCACCTAATTGAGAAAAATTGTTTGCTGTTGGAATAATAGAGTAATTTTTCTTGTGGGATAATCCTTGTTTGGAACACTATTTGAGAAAAGTGACTATTATGACATATGTATGTGACATTACTTTTACGAATGTTTTTCTGTGCTGCCTTCTGCTCCTGTTGGTGTACATGGCGTGAACGGAATTCAGCTTATCCCTTTTCCATTCCATTATTATCATTTTTCCTTTCTTTCCGCTGAAGTATCTGTAGAACTCTACAAGAGAGATATAAATAGCTGCCCTTACAGATCCTTTATGACTTTATTGAATTGCTCTGGCTCAGATTTGTCATTTGTCTATCTCTCCACCTTTACAAACAAGTAGTCGTAATAGAAGTAGCTTTATACTGCATTATATAACAAATTGCTGTTATATAATGTATAAAAGTAGAAATGTATAATATCTTGACGAGGCATCAAGGATATTATTATACTCTGTATAGGTAATATAACAGCCCACGTAATCTGAACAAAATTTTTATCTCACTTGTTAGAGAACGTACCTGCGAAGCCAAACAGCACAATGAGAAATTGCATTAGTACATTGAAACTGCCAGACCTTTTACTTCCAGTTGATATTATTTCGCATAAAACAGAATTATTTATGGCTCCTACTTTCTCATTGCTCAGATTTGACGTGATATCTCCACAATTCTCCTTATACAATCTTAAGTCTCAAATTTTTACAAGAAACATTCCCAGCTCTCTCTCGCTCTACGGGTTTTTATGCAATTTTACAATGTAATGCTATAAATGTTATATTGCTTGTATAGAACACCTACATAATATTTAAAAGTGTGCTGTTATTGGCAGTTAAATTATTTCATTGATTGTGAATTGTCAAATTTAGAATAGTTATTTATATATTTGTATATATAAATAAATAAATAATAAAATATGTTTTACAACTGTAAGAAAAATAAAAAGCTTTGAGAAACTCACTTTTGCATTATATATGCGTATTTGCTACATTCTTGTGAAACTAACCATTGTGAAATTAAAAATGTTCTCAAA
Organism: Pogonognathellus flavescens; assembly: GCA_019776165.1. Classification (NCBI taxonomy): domain Eukaryota; kingdom Metazoa; phylum Arthropoda; class Collembola; order Entomobryomorpha; family Tomoceridae; genus Pogonognathellus; species Pogonognathellus flavescens. The sequence continues at coordinate 5,269 of JABASD010005722.1, forward strand.
TATTTTAAATTGACAATTAAAAACTTTTTTGATTGCAGTAAAAGTCGTTCATTATTATTATTCATTGATAATTTAATCAATCCCAATTCTTAATCTATTTTGTATTTAAGTTGTGATTTAAATAAAGATAATTTTTACAATATAAATCTAGTTGATTAATGTTTGCATATTTTCTAAACATCAGTTATGTAATTACGTAGGTGTATAATATTTCAACTACGTATATAATTATTTATAGGTTTGTGCATTAAACGGTCAACAGCTCTTTAAATTGTTACTCTTAGGATATCAAAAACGGGAAGTCCCTTTATTTAACTTTAGCATTAAATTCTGAGCACCACGGAAAGTTTTGAAATTCCCATGCAATTGTATTTGCACGGACATTTTTTACCAGCAAACGGGCATTTTTTCGACGAAGTAATTTCCCTGGCGATTTTATAACATACTGCAACGTCATATTATGTAGATGAGAATTAACTCAGCTCTAGTGACTGTGAATGGTGGGCAGGTAGAGGAAATAATTCTAGTGATTTAAACGTGTATAAGAGTGCAATGCAAATGTCGTGACATGAGTGCATTGCATGAAAATGCGAATTCAAGTTTTTATTGTTGATAATCCACTGCACTGCGAATAATTGATATAAATCTGAAAAGTAGGTTACGTGCCAATGTGTGCGTGCAAGGGAATATTCAAATGTATGCTAACTAATAATAATGTACATAAAGTCTTATAACATTTATTAATCTAATAATCTGTGCCTGTGAATTGTGATTTCCTATGACTTGTATGTTCTTTCTGTTCCTGGGGAACTAGCAGTTGTGAATTTTTTTGTAGAGAATATTGCTGAACATTTTCTACTTATTTTAATTATCTATAAATATAAAAGTTTATAGATTAAGATTAAACTGATTTTACAAACCAAGAACAAAATAAATATTTTGTATTTATTGTTAGTACTATGTCCACTGCTATGGCTATGAGTTTTCTCAGTCGGCCTTTCCTGCTTAAAATAATCACTATATAAATAAATGCCCTGCTGATAAAAGCTTTGTAACTTTGTATTTTATTACGTGGTTATACAAGAATTTCATCAAAGCATCAAATCATTTATTAAGCTGTCTTGAATTGCGTAATGATAGTAAAAATTTTATTACTGCCAAAAATATCTACTTAAATTTTATCCTGGAGGCATCGAAAGTCATTTATTACATGAAGATATCAAATTGTTCTTGTCGGTGGTTGCTATTGATGTTTCTATCAGCATTTTGTCGAATGTCCATCGTTGCGTATTGATGAGCTCATTAGTACAATGAATTTATAGTTTTCCGTACAACAGAGCTATAAAATATTTCCCTCAAATTTTACATAAATTTTTATATGCCTTTGTATGACATCCGCACGAGTCAGTAGTACGGAATCGTCATAAAAAAGTCCGTTTGTAATTAGCTAAAAATTGTACATTTAAATAAATAATTAAATAAATAATATGCATTAATATAAAGCTAAAAATAAGTCAGTCTGAAACAAGGGAAGTAATTCGCCTTTTATTGTTGCACCTACTTTTTTGTGTCATGCAATTTATTTTATTGTATAGGCTGCAATGTCATGGGCAAACACATTTTTGTTAAACTGCATGTTATGGCATTTTACTTATGTATGTATTGCATTTTACATTCATTTTTGAAAGTCTGACTAGTTCGTAGTTGTACTACTTAATTTGATTGGATAATTTCGTCTGATGTTTCAGATGTGAGATCAAGGCATGCTCTTTGATTTTGCATTGACTAACGAGGTTGTGATTTCGAAGTTCAAAAATTGACATTGGCTGTTAAAAGTTTACAATCACGTTAATAATTTACATGTACATTATGACATATTTACATACACATCACACATTTATATGAAATAGAGTAATTGACCACAAAGGAAAGTAGAATACATAAGCAGAAAAATAATTGTGTGAAGGTTTGATATTATGGCGTGTAAAACGAGTACCTTATGAAACCCCTATATGCTATAGGTATATTAGGTAATAAACATAGACATTGAATAATAAAACTTATTAGTATTATATTATTGTATTCACTGACTTGATGATTGAATACAAATGAAGTGAGATTTAAAGTTATAGTTACACTTCTGGAATTTACAACTAGACCCACTAGTAATAAGCATTGCTGTACATAATGAGATACAATCTACAAAAAAGTGGCACACTTGTTATCTGTACAGCTGTAATTGTTTTAACCTTTAGATTTCATTGTCCTAAGAACATGTACCTTACATTAAGGGAGAGTCTTCAATTTTTGCAAAGTTCTGTAATTTACTAAATTTCATTTTCCTTCCAATAAAAGAGAAAATTTACCAACTATAATGAAAATCCTTTAAACAAAGCTCATTTACATCAAGGCGGAGTAGTGTAAATCGATTTTTCGCGTTATGGGACAAGAATTACAAAAGTTACAAAGTTGTCAAGAGTTTTAATACCTTTCGAATATGTGCACCTAAATTATTATTAAAAATTAAATTAAAACAAATATTAGCAAAACAATAAGCAAACTCACACCAACTTAATGATATTGTCAATTATTTTTGTAAATTATATAATTCAGTATGTTTGAGGTTTATACATTTGTCAGTGATCTTATATTATGAAGCATACTACAAACCCTTCCTTAATTATATCAAAAGATTAAAGTAAGATAATGTAGCTCTTTAGTTCTTTTCATAATACCTATCATATTAAATATTACAATACATTTACTAACTATGAAGGCAAGCGTGAATTTATTTTGGATGTACCTACTGTGATATTATAGTATGTAAATTACTATATTAGAAACATTTAATTACATGCAATTTGACTTTGTATACATTTACTACTGCATGTTATAGATATTAAGAATTAGCATACATACACGCCATAAATAATTATATTACGTATAGAAAATCAAATAATGAAGAAGAGACGATGTACGAAAATGTTTAAGACACGCTAGAACAAATTTTTTATAAATTTGCCATCATTTTTGGCTCCTGGTAGCATGCGAGTATACACTTTTTTATTTTATTCTCAGAATAAGTTGTTTGTTAGGATTTTGATACAATGTATTATAATGTTGTTTAAAAGTGTGTAATAGTAGTGTAATCTCTATCGTATTCGTTGATGAATGGCTTAAACATGCTAAACACTAAACAAAGTGAAAATGTAAACTCACACAAGTGAAATAAATGTACCGAAGGCTGTGAGATTTTACCCGAATGAAAAATATGGAGCATATTGTGAATGGGAGGGTTTGATGATGTAATATTGATTTAATCATGGAAATTAAAAGCGCACACTATATATAAACTTATCATAAATGCAAAATTCAATTCATTTGAGTTGTTTAAACCTTCAATGAACCACCGAATTGCTTTTTTGTCCTTTGGAAGACTCAAAATTTGCTTCTGACCAATTATACGTGTAATATTTATATTCTTTCCTGATTGGAAGTACATTACCGTAAATAATATTCAAGTTTTACAATTATTGAACAAAAATTACATTTTATGAATACTATATACAATCAGAACCGTATAGAATCGATAGGAGCGATTGTAGATTCAGTGATTACTCAAGATCTTGAAGAGCAATGTCAAGAATCAGCTGTGGCTTCAAACAGGTTACCTTTTTAGTAATTACGTATTCACATTTGGGTCATGGCGATTTTTAACTCCTACCCTGTCTAGAAGATTTCTAGTTTTCAATTCATATAACATTGTACGGCTAATTTTTATGAAAATTAGCAGGTTATAAAATATAAATGCATACCACATGTTATACACACTTTTAATAAATGATAAAGCCATTGACTATTGAAAGATGCTAACTAACTAGATACATAGGTACAAACGAGTTAATTATGCATATATGTATATCATTTAGTTATTTAAATTGAATTATAGACTGTAGAAGGTTGTAAAATGACTTGCTATAAAATTGCTAATGACTAGTTCGTAGTTGTACTATTTAATTTGATTGGATAATTTCGTCTGATGTTTCAGATGTGAGATCAAGGCATGCTCTTTGATTTTGCATTGACTAACGAGGTTGTGATTTCGAATTAAACTTGTATTCGCTTGTAGTGCTTCGCATGATCACAACAAGAAAAATTTTCAGTTTTCTACGAACTTGTTCTTTATAAATCCTTACACAGTAAAAGTAATGGGAAATAATGTGCATAAACAACACTCCAATGTGCCAATTATTTCACTTATTTAATTTTTGTGTGCAATTTATTGCTATATTTGTAGATTGCAATCCCCGGAAGTTTTCTAATTCTTCGCAAATAGTTCCCGGAGAGTTTTAAATATAATAAAACCGTTGTGAGGTGGTAAACCTTAAATTGGACTCAATATGACGGGTAAGTTTAACATTTTCGATTAAAATGAAGCATAATCGCGTCATTTTAATTTAATTTTAATAATACTTTTAATTTACAAGACCTTTTTAATGCAAATAAATTATTCTGTGAAAAATGAAATATTCCAAACTGATTCATGTCTATTGTTAATTATTACAGTTTCTTTAACAGTTAACACTTTAGTTCGATTTTAAAATATATTTAATAATATACAAAGCGAATATAGCAATTAACAATTTCGTCATTTTTGAAATCGTTTACGTTAAAAAAATGGTCACGTCGCATTAAATATTTTTAATTTGATAATCTTAATATTTTAATTTGCATTTGTATTAGCCTAAAAAGAATAATGTTAAAAATTAAATGAAAGCTTCTTTAAAAAATTGCAGCGTCTAAAAGAGCGTGGGTAACGGTTGTGGTTGACCAAGACACGTGTCTACAAGCACTTGTCTTAATGAAGTCTCTACGCAGAGCAATGACAACAGCAGATATCGTGGTTCTCGTTGAGAAAAATGTCCTTGAAAATATACAGTGAGTTTTATAATAATGAACGACATGATTATTATATGATCAGTATTATATATTATATATAAAAACCTTGTAATGCTTTCGGGTTTTCTGAAACGAAAGTAACTTGATAAATTCATACAAATTTATTCAGGTCCGTTTTGTGGGAGACTTTTGATTCCGTGGTTGAGTTTGAAAGAAAACATGAGAAATTTCAGAATTTATCTGCTCTGGACGAGGGAAAATTATTTGCATGGACTTTGACAATGTTTGAATCGTGCATTGTACTGGATCCGTCCATTTTTGTGAGAGAGTTTTTCTTTAAGCATAAAAATGTTAAACATTGTACATTGTTTGGTATTAAATGGGTCAAATGCATGCAATGTAAGAATGGTTTCACTAGTCCCCATTCAAAACATAAGTACAGTAAACTTTTTCTTATTCATAATTGTAATTACCAATCACGGGAATTTTATATTCAACGTATTGAAGCATAATAGATTTAATATTATATCATTTCTTATTTACTGGTTTAGATTCTCAAGAATTGTGACGAGTTGTTTCAGTGCAAGCAACTGTCAGCGTTTCCTGATGCCAACGATTTTTCAAAAATTGATTTTTCCTTGCTAACTATCCAACCATCACACGCAATCTACAAAAAAATCACTAATACAATTGCACACAGTAACCAAAACGGAGGCAGTAAGTGCTACAAATTCATTTTTATATTAAAATGCATTGTGACAAAAACGAAATGATGAGGAAGTAGAGCTACGATGAAATAGATACGATGAACTGGCGACAGCAGTTTCATGCACGTGCTGAGAAATACATACGCCAAGCAACAAACAGAATAGCCCAACTGAATTAAATATTTCACCACCAATTTCTTAATCACACTGTCCATTTTTATTTTTACAGAAAACTTGGAGAATGTTATCAAAAATTCGATAAATGAAAATATCTCGTTAATCAATTCAGACACCCTTGGGAAAATAAATGGAGGACTAACAACTACTAACAAAAAGTAAATATATTTTTATTCGGAATTAAATTGTTTGACTATAAGCTTTGTGAAATTAAGTCTATTATTATTAATCTGTTTGTAAATGCAGCGCAAAACTTTGGAACTCCGCTGATGAAAAGCCTTGGATATATTTATGCCAAGATAATTCTAAAACGTTAACTGTAAGATTTTAAGTTTCTATGTTTCTCTATTACATCTATTATGAGTACAAATATTTATCTAATTTTTTACATTTTTCATTTTTTAAAGGCTTTAACTTCAATTTGGCTGGAACTTTTTTCGGGTGAAGTATTACCATGTCTCGTCAACCACCAAGTACTAAATCAACTTGTTAGTAATAATAAAATAAAATAAAACTGTAATGACTAAATATAGGATTAATTCATATTTCAGGATATCACGAGAAAATTCGCTCAACAATATTTGATTAGCAACAGTGCACAGCTCAAAGAACGAATTACCAAAGAATACCACAATGAAATCAAAGACTCAATTGCCATCGTTGGACAAAGTTGTCG
>JABASD010005723.1:0-11722 GCA_019776165.1 Pogonognathellus flavescens
AACCACTTATTCCGTAGGGGGAGGTAGCTGCAGCTATCGAATGCACGACTTACTCAGTATGTATGCAAAAACTTCCCAATAGTAAAGCAAGGTGTAATGTTAGAAGATTTAAGAAAACAGACAGGAGTCAAGCGAATAGGATTCTACTTAGAATTACACGGTGGGTGAATTTCATTTGAGACACGGAAAACAGTTTGTATTATGCTGTGAAAGTGTTTGACCAAGAAGAAAACAATGGGTATGGAGTAATGGGTGAGCGAAATGATATATGGTGGTGCATGCAAGTGTAGAAATGCTTTTGAAGTTAAAACCAAATAGGAAAAATGTGTAAGAGTTAGTGATGATGGGTGGACGATCTTTTTAATGAGTAGAAATAAATGAGATGAAGTAAAAAATGGGGCTCGTGAAAAAATATTTCCGTCCTTCTGATTAGCGTGTGAGAAAAGCTGTTCCATATGTTTGAATTGTTTGATGGTTTAAGTTTAACTAAACTGAAGTCCATCAAAGGTCTCCCGTTTCGTTGCTGGATTGTTTAGTGATGCGACGTCGGCGTGTGTAGCAGCCGAGTGTAGGTCTACTGTGTAATGAGAATATAAAGGTGGGTCCGCCTCTCCAAACTTGTAGCTTGCTGACGGATTCTCCGTTTCAATACGCAAAGGTACAGTTAATAAGTAAAGCTTATATTTAGGTATGGTATAGTATATACATTAAGGAAGGTATATATCTATATAGTTTCTATTATTATGTGAGGTACAATACCTACATAAAGCATGCTGAACGAAGTTGAAAGACTGAAGAGTAATTTAGGACATTTATTTTGCCCAGTCCCTTTAGAGACCGGATATTAACACACGAAATGTCATAAAACTAGGCTGGAAAATTAATGGGTATTGTTCTACACAGCTTATGAGCCTTCTTTACCGACATCGTTGACGCAAGTAATAAGTCGACTCAACCATAGCTACAGATCACCACCACATTTCACTCTTCAGCAAAACAGCAACACACTAAAAACATTTTACGGCATATTAAAATTGTCATAATGTCAAAATTCTCTCTCTCTGACATTAAAGACATATAATATAGAACTGTAGTCTGAGTATTTACAATTGTACTTAAATACATAGACCCGTGCGTGTAGTATACGTAAAGAACAGTAATGTCTGTTTCATTCATTGACTCTTCATTTCATAGCTCACCAGACAATAATAAAGTAGTCATAATAATTTCTGCCTAGCTATGTTTAGCTGTGTAAATTCGCGTTGATGGATCCATATCAGTACGAGACAAAATAAATAACTGAAATTTGATCGTTAATGTAGATAAATAATATCGAAGGAGTGTCTAAATCGGTATCATGTGGATGTGGACCCATAAAGCAGCAGTGTAATATTAGTACGGAGGTTTAGTTACAAATGGAAATGTGATGGAGGAGAAAATCTTGGTCTTAATTTGAGTGTGCAAACACATTATGAAAGATGAAAAGCGACGGGGTCAATCCGTCTGATGTCTGGTTTGATGTGATGTTAGCATTGAGATGAGGATCATGTTGAAGTTATATCAAGTCATACCTGATCGACCACTTTTTTCTTTGCGTCTTCCTGTCCTCTCACTTGCAACAAACGAAAAAGGACTGTGGCTCATTTTTACTCGTGACTGGAATACAAATAGCCTTTAATTTCTTGACAATCGGGACAAACTTACTAGTCAACAATTCAAAGGACTTGTTTTCCATTGCAAACAAATGTACACGCAACTTCGTATGACAGACACTAAGCCAAGCCACATATATACAGATACAGCAATATTATATACGTTAGATTCACACAGGACACAGATACATACACAATAGTCATTATTATTTTTTACTTGCTAATACTAAATGTGTAGTGTACATTATACCTAAGCACTTATCGTTAGTTAGCTTGTATTTTTGTGTTATAGGACAGCATATTTACGTGCTAGCACATTTTTCTCGTACAGAATGGACATAATTTTATATACTTTAGTTTGAACTATCTGTACACTGGTATATATAATGAACACTAGGATGAAAATGAAGCTAGTTGTAGCATAGAACTCTGTACACAGTACACACAGTGCATTTACATGTATCAAAGCGTTTATACACAGGCAAATAGGCGTTGTGTCAACTTATTACGCAGAGGAATACACACAACACCCTCAAAACCACTAACCGTCACAGGCTTGACCATGCTTCATCCGTTCTTCAAGTGCTTTTTGACTTTTATGGAATCTCTGTCTTTATTCAGGCAAATGTCACCTCAGCTCTCTCTCTCTCTCTCTCGTCTGGTCTTTCTCTCTCAATTCACAAACAGAAAAGTCTTAGCCTTAGCATTATTACCAAAGGAATTTTTTATTGCTGCTCCTTGCCTCATGTTCATATTTGTATTACCTGCAGTTTGTAGCACTACAACATTCTGCATGCTATGTGAATATTTAGTAATAAATTTGACTGTATGCTCTAACTTGAAATTTTCTGTCATAGTTTGCTTAACAAGCCTTCGTAGAAAATGCAGATGAATTCAACAGAAGAAGCTCAGCATGACATTAGAAGAGTAGAATAGCAGAATCACTCAGTCTCATTGTCAGGATAAAGAATCTTCAGAGCTCGTCGCTGTTTGAATCGCTGGACTCGACTGGATTTTAATACAAATCCTTCTATACATCTTTACACATGCAGTGCCTCCATATCACTCTCTCTCTCTGCCTCTGCCTATATGTATCATCAAATCGCTCTTACTACTATATATTTCTCCACAGTTGACCTTATAAAGCAGTTATATATACACATGGAACATTATATTGATTATATATAGGTATGTATTATACTATTTAGCAGTTCTAGTTATATTTATGTGGTTGTAGTATACTTAGTTAGTAGTATTCCTATATATTCTTTGCAACCCGGTATGCATATCAATAAAAGTAAACCAAACCAAACTATCACATCCACAGGAGGACAAACAACCTCTTCACTTCCATATTTAATATCTAGTCATTTAGTAGTATGTATTGGGTAGGGTAACATAAAATGTTCAATGTGAGTAATATCCAACCTACAATAAGTATTTCTATGCAATATTATTCTACAATGTGTAGTGTACTATATGGCCATGGCTATCTTGAAAGCGTTTATAGCTACACACATACTACATGCCATCTTATCAAACCACGCTCGATCAATGCTCAAGTACCATCCATATCCACAGATTCTCTCTCCCTTTTTGTATTGGATAGACTGCGGCTTGTCTGATAGGCAAAAATCCTTGTTGGGTTTCTTTTGGCAGAAACTCACACAGCCGCACAGAAATCACGACACTGATCTGAAGTTATGTCAAAGAGCCGACATTCCATATAGAAACAAGAACTACCTTTACCAATTCTGCACTCTTTAATCACCTCTCAACATGTAAGGACAACTTTTGTTATGTCACATTCTCACAGTTGTCTGACTTGTCTTTGATATACTCTCGCTCTTTCTGACTCAAATTCCCTCTCATCAAAGCAATTAATTAGTTCCCACTTGAACCAATTAAATCACTGAGTCAAACGCTAAAACAAACTTTGATATTCCATTTCAATAGTAGAATCATCCGATCTATAAATGCTCAACTGCATATATATCAAACCAAATTAATCTCGATGTTCATTTCATTCATCATTCACTTCACTTGACTACATTTAATTAAGGTCATTTCTACGTATACTATGGAATTCTGCCATGGTAAATTATAAGTATGTATTCTACAGAATAGATATACAGAATAGATTCTCACATCTAATAGTAGATGAATATTTTTGGTCAGGCAAGGCAATATGCTACAATTTTACTCATTAATGATCACAGACCATTGTAGTATACCTAAACGAATTTCGCAAGTAGTTGGTATGAATTTGGTTTTAATAAAGTTCAATGTTGCATTCAAACTTAATGCAACTAAATAACACATAATAATTTGCTTAAAAGATATATTGGACATATGTAAAGTTTGTATAGTGCATAGCCTTTTCTTCGCTGCTGCAGTGCGTATGGAATTGTTGGTATAGACCTTAAGGAAATGGAAATAACCTTTAACATGTGTCTTCTTGGCAGTTTAGAGTAGTAGGTAGCATAAGATGTATTTATGCATGCATTAAGTTATTATCTGTGAAACAGATAAGGGTAAACATTTTTGGTATCCGTTGTAGTACACTTATAATATATTATTATACACCTGAGACGTGAGGTTTGAGTAATTGAGTGCATGTACACACTATATGTATATCTGCTGACATTTCCTTGCACACAACACATCTAAATAGAATCTACATGGGATTCGTTGCTTTACAACATATTTATGAGTCCATTTCGAAGCAATAAGGCCTTAGCAGCTTCTCCCTGAGTACATGCACGCAAGTTGAAGCTCCCTTTCCTATTTTTTACGTATGTATTTAAAACATGCCTAAATTTTTATACCTGCAAAGGCTATCTGAGAAATTAAAGCAGAAAGCAATGAACGCACTAACAACAAAGCTCTAACTCGAAAATGACTGAAGATCAGAGAGCAGAGAGAGTGGGATGGGAAAGCCGACAAGACTGATTAACCATACAGTGTGAATTGACTGCGAGTAGAAATCTAATACTATGGTTCACAATAGGAAGATACAACACAGAGAGATTCAAATTCAACAATAAGATTGAGGACGGTAAAAGTAAAAGTGGTGTATTGATTTAGTGATAAACTTTTTCTTTGTCACTAAGCATGTAGTGAATGATGATTAGACAAAGCAGTGGGGCGGCACACAAAATCTACGGGCCCCGCTCTTGTTTCTTCCTCCTCGGTACGTATACAGTACAATTCTTTATATTATTTATATTCCTAAACACACATACACAATTGTACATAAAAGGAATAAAGAATGCCTACTGATTTGTTATAAGTTACTACTGAATGTTGTTCCGCACTGTCCTCTGTGCACTGTTACTAACACAGTTCTTTCACATCTCATCTTTCCGTTCCTGCATATCAAAACTCATGTTGTGTTCGTGTTAATTGAATATTAGAATAATTACTTATTAAAGATTTTCTTGCAACTATAACTGAATAACCTACATAGGATAATATTTACAATTTACATTGCATGTACCATGTATAGTGTGGAAATAGTATAAATAAGAAATGCACCAGTAGTCCTTTGAACATTTTAAACTAGGTAACGCCCGAACCTTATAATACCAATGTCATTTAGTTCTTCTGGTCAATTACAAACACTGGGATGTTCTTACAACTGAGAAAGACTGGCTCGGGCTTTTTCATCTTTGCTCCTTCCGTTCGGTTCCTTTTCTATTGTGTATGAATTTAGACTCTTACTTCAACTATTTAACTTTTCATAATAATGCAAATGCAGATGAATCAGATACGTGTACTGTTAGTGCAGAAGATATAGAAGAACATGATTTACACGTACAATGACTTACTATTTAAGTATATAGGTACTAGGTACCTAAAAAGTTATAATATTCTTATTACTTTAATGTGCCTACCTACGCAAGTAAAATGTTTGGCCTGTTGTGCCCATTTAATAATAATAAGCATATTTATCAATATAATAACACAGTAATGTGCTTAAAGTATATCTGAGAGAGAACATGTTGAAGAAATGGAACTTGAGTGAGATGAAATGAGACAGGAGACTGAAGAGTGAAGGGGGCATTATTAGCATGCATTTGAATACCATGACTCTCACATTACTAGACGATTACTCACAAAAAACGTATTCATCTCATCTCGGGTCTCTCTTTCTTTCTCTCTCTCTCTCTTTATAAGATTAACGGTCAGGCTGTGCGTAACCATAAAAACTCTGAACGGTTCTAGTCGGGCATTCTTAGATCCCAATGATCCCATATAATAAAATATGCTTAGCCCTCCCGCTTGAGGAAAACATTTCTTGCCCTGTCATAAATTAGAATATTAGAGGAATTTTCTCCTTCAAAGGGCTCGGCAAAGCGATATCATAAATCCAATGTATGAAACTATGACAGCAATGGCTGCGTCCCACCTTCGGGCTACAGATCTTACTTTATTTTACCAAGACACTTTACCTTTCTTATCTGCACATTACATTACATTACCGTCTTCTCTCTCTCTCTCTCCACTTAACAATTTGTTTGTAATGTCTAGCCACAATACCCAAGTCGAATCAACAGAAATCTGTTGCTCACATTGCTTGATGTGGTCTTTTTGGCATAAGGATCGTAATCATGGCACTGTGCAACACTATATAACTTGTTTTACTTCCTATAGGATCCTTTCCGACTACTTAATCTGCATAAGGGAGTAATTCATTCACGGAGGTAAAATTAATAATACGATACAACATGCTAATGCAGCAATAGTAATGGAATGGATAGAACTTATACCAGTACATAGTACAATAGAATTGCAGTATTGGTGTATACGTATAGCTGTATGAATGCATTGTGTACATTTTGTTTAAAGCGAAAGGGCAATCTAACGCGTTGAGGAATTTATTTTCTTTATGATTATTGTATCCTATCTACAACACATTGCTGTTGCATTGAGTATTGATACTTTTAGCATCTCATTTGCATTTGTGTCACTTCCCATTCTAGAACCTATCACGTCACGACTCACGATTCTCTGTATATCTGTAGAGTACAGCGATAGTGAGCAGAGTTATATTTTGTATCTGCATCCACATCTTTAATTTATTCCTTGTGAATAATAATAGATGTTTATTTTGTGTGTGCGGAGAACTACGTGCCAAAATATTGACAGGGACACCCCACAAGTTGGATAAAATATTAGAGAGCTACCTGCAAATCAATATGTAATGAAATCGAGAGCCCTTTGATTCTTTATTACAGCTAAGTTGCTGTCAATAGCTCTGTCATTGTCAGCATATGCCGATTATTTTATATATAGGAGAGGTTCACAGCGGTGGTACCCTTTCTAAATTCACATAATAATTTCAGGGTATTTTCTCCTGTGTCCCAACAAGTAAGCCCTTCTCTGATTATTTGCTCTCGCTCTGTGCTCCATACAATTCATCTCTTGCCGTCAGGTTTATTGCTAATGCGAGTACAATCCATATATTTATTTACGAGCATGTTTTCATCCATTACAATACACATCCTACTGCTTAGCTATACATACCCTTATGTACTTTTACTACTTACCTAATAGCCTCAAAAACCTATCTCACACAGAGTTTAAGTGCCATGTCCTCGTAAGGATAATCCACACGGATAAATAATGTAAGTAAACCTTTGCAAAATACATTTACTTCAAAACTCTCGTATAGCAAATGGACTGTGTGTCTAATACTCTAATAGTATTAGCATCCATACTACAATTATCTTCCTCTAACTCAAAAGTGTCCCACCAGCATGATTATGTTTCGATGCAATTTATTATTACCTCTGAACCCACTAGGGAAGATTTTTCAAGAGATCGTAAATTTAATTTACCAGCTTTATCTGATGTTTATGTAGGCAATTACAATCACATTTATATATACCGATGCGATATACCTTCTTTATATATCTATATCTCTATTTATTGCATTCTTGTCAATTCAATGTCCTATATACAAGCAGAATTATTTACATAGCTTAGCTTTTCTAACAAATAAAACACAACTATGTCTGTTTTCATAACTAGACCGATTTCAACTTCAGGTATCTACAACACTTTATTAAACTGAAATTATCCGGTATACATATTTTGTTTTGCAGACGTGTAATGTGAGGAATAAATACAGTTTGTAAAAATCCAAGCAAAATGAAGAATCCAGCCCAGCTAAAAAGTATCTACAGTGCAGGACACATTTATTTCGGTTTCTGTCTGAAAATATGAATGTGTTTATTAGAAACTTCCATGAAGAACAGAGCATTATTATTAAGTAGGTGCTGCACCTGCTAGATATAATTATTACTTAAGAAGATTTAGTAGCTGAAGGAACATTTACTTTATTTAATGAAGTATAGTTCATCATATCCTCTGCTATGAGTATACTCTTTGAGACAATGATGAATAAGGTAAGGAAGAAGGCAATGTTATAGAACATAGAACACCTTCTTCGAGAGTAGTTTATACACGGAGGGAATAGAATAATATAATTGTTATAATGCGTTGACAACGACTGAGCGATTTGATTACAGGTTTAGCTGTGGAATAAATGGTATGGCGATCAGGCAGTGGCTGCTACACACATGCCTTGAGAAAATGATGGTACTTACTACTTACCAAAGTGGAAACATTGAAGCGCATTTTTTATTACACGAGAGAGGAATCACCATTAAATGGAGGAAATGGAGAAAACGCAAATATGTAATTAAGACACATGGAGAATGAAGATTGTGAGTTCACTCGAAACAATCAGTCAGACATCCCATATAGTTTTACCATAGAGAAAACCAAACTGAAACCGGCTGCTCTGGGTTTTACTCAACCTGAAATGACACCTTAATAGCAATGTACTTTACTACACATAGCATTTCAATAACATACATCAGTGAGTAGCAGCAGCAGCAGTAGCAGAAGTCTACAGGTCTTTATTGTACAAAAGCGGACATTTCTGCTTTATGCTTCGTTCTCTCCGTCCGTGCGAGTGCGACCGCCGAGTCAAGTCCAGGTAAACTATTAGCTCATTGAATTAAGGCAAAAGCCCTAATAATTGATTCTTTACTTTACTTTCATCTATATACAGTACTCGTTTAATATTTACCTATGCCTACTGCCTATATGTCTGCTAACTACTATATGTTGACCTTTACACAGAATATATACATGGGATGAAAAGTGTTTCGTGATTGTGTTAACTTTATGTGTGGCTCAGCATTGTTATTATCCTGATTACTATCTACAATCGTATCATGCTTATATTATTTGATTCGAACTGCTCGGTTAGTCAATTAATTTATGCCTTTTATTTTCGTTTCCTTTTCCTAACAGGTACCTACTGCATATAATGCCACGGCTGAGCTACTACTAAATTACAAACAACCATTCCAGACATAGTTTACTTACATATTCTGCGCAGACTGTGTGCAGTCAGTGCGGTGCAGTAGTGGTATGTGTGTCTGATGAAGAAAGCATTCCATATTTCAATTGGTTGTGTATGAAAATGATTCATTGCTTCATTTCTTAAACAACAACTAGTCATCTTATGAGAAGGACGAAAATTAAGTACACATTGTGTAAATACACATGGATATGTTATAGTTGTGCGATGACGATGGGTTGCCGATGATGAGAGTTAAGGTGGACGTGACTGTGACATGAATTATAGTACGCACACATAATTAATAACTTAAAGCCTTAAGGGATTGTTCAAATATTAACACACAGTTCGTAGAGTAGTAATAACTTTTCTATAGATTTATTACCTCAAGTCAGAGAACACGATGCATATTACTAGTATGTGCAATGTGTGTGTGTGTTCAAGAAAAATTGTTTGCTGGGATATTATCAACGCAGAGGAATGTTCATAGAGCTATGCTGCATTCGGTTAACAGACTTTATTTATGTGTTGCATGTAATACAATGAATGTAATTAGTGTGTAAAAATTGCGCTACTGCACTCAACATTATAGCTATTTTCACATTTATCGAAAAAGTGTGTTTATCATGTTTAAATGGTAATTTTATGGTTACAGATTACACTCTGACAAGTCATAACCTCACCGATTCGGTTCGCAGTTGGAAAACCACTTCAAGTTCTACATGACTAAATTCGAGACGGAACTGGTGAGACACGACTTAGGAGTTTTCAGTGTTAACATAGCTGAGTGATAATGGTACAAGAGGAATTTCTGGAAAAGCTATATAGCAAAGCATATCAAATATTATTGTTGTAGAAAAGTAGAAATACTCACACCACTGCGTTTCTATTACGCAAAGCACTAAGGCTGTGTATAGTTTTAAAGGTGGGACAGAAATGTTCCTGTTGGAGAGTTTATGTATATTTCTTATATTGTAAGCATTCTTTCTAAGGTTTTGAGTATTCAGAATTGAATTGTGTATGTATACAGCATAGGAGAGTTGGTCTAAAGCCTCTGGATTGTAGACTGTAGACCATTATCTGTGTATTTGCTATTCACTTCAGCATGCTCTTACCTTGAGTTCTATGTAGACATGAATTACACTCTCCGTGTTCTCTGTACATAATTGCATATACAAACAGAGTCTACTCCATGGAGGAAGGAGTACAAACATATAAGAAGGCACACATATAAAATGTTTGGTGAAGGTAAGCTGGTAGATTGAACGACTGTTTTATTCAGCACAGGTAAGTCAGAATTCAAATTGGGAATTGGGACTGGGAGTGTCCACTAGTCACAATGAAATGAAATAAAAATAAGCCAAGCTGTATAGCCGTGGCAGGAGATAGCTGGTAATATACGAAATATAAAGAGAATTGAATATATAAACGAATGAAGTAGGCATGTGACTGGTGTATCAAAGGGGAGATGAAATACATCATGTATGTTGTACTATTATGTATGTCTGTTGTGTTCTATTCTTTTTGTTAATGTAAGTCGAGTTTGACTTCAATCCTCATGGTTCAATCTGAAATTCTAACGAAACGAACGAACCCTTCATTTCATTCTCTCTCTCTCTCTCTCGACTAGTCTCTTCTTTTCTTTTCTATTTGCTTGTGAATGCATGCACTGCAATGCCAAACTAAACAAGAGAGGCACAGAAGCTTGAAGCATATATGCAAACGAGTCATTCAACAAATGAGACTAAAATCATTTCGGGCATCATATGCAAATCAGTCTTTTTGCCTTCTACAAAAGTGTCTTGCCTCCATACACACACTGTTTACATGTACAGTAGGTATCCATATCTAAATCTGTAGGAATTTTCAGGCATATAGCCTACAGTATGCTAACGAAGTAGCGTTTGTATTTTTTTTATATTTATATGTACGAGAGGTAATATTCCAATATTATAATACATAAAATGTAACTGAATAAGGATTGATAGTGCATTGCTTGCATGGTAAGTATGAAAGCGTCGTTATTTGCATCTAAATAAAAACACCATAAATACAAGAACAAAACTGGTATCTTTGCCCTCCGAGCTCTATATGCAAATCACTTCCTTTCTTTCGCTGCTTGTAGCTGAATTGGATTGGCTTAGCTCTCTCAATCTCATTCCTGCGACTTCAATCCAATCCAATCCAACCCCGACAATGAACACTTTGTTCGTCTCTTCAAATATCATGCAAGCAGGAGACTTATTTTCTAAAACTACTCATACATCCATACAAATATTATATAAATACACTTACCTATATTATACATTACTATTTGTACTACACATAAAAATGCGTGTAATAAGTACCAACAGTCTTATATAGGTAGACGAAAACATTATGCATTGCCTATACACAAATACAAACTAACTTCCACATCATCATCACTTTTTCTATTCACCTTTGCCCCTTTACGCATATTGTAATGTAATATAATGCTTCGTCCAACTATCTCTACTGTGATACTACAAAACAGAATAGAAACATTCAATAACATCAACCCTTGTAATATACTTTCATCTGTCTGTCTTTTCTTGTCTCGTCACCCAAATAAAAAGTACCTGCATAATTCTGCAGATAAAACGACCTTTTTGTAATGAGCGTTTATTATCTGCAGGTAATGATAGAATTGTGTGGCTTAATAAAAGCAGGA
>JABASD010005724.1:0-11721 GCA_019776165.1 Pogonognathellus flavescens
TTTGACAATTTTTATTTTTGAAGATTCAAATTTTTATTTTTGAAGATTCAAATTTTTATTTTTGAAGATTCAAATTTTTATTTTTGAAGATTCAAATTTTTATTTTTGAAGATTTTGCTGCAATTTTATTTACATTCTCCTTTTGTTTATTTATTAGAGTGCGTATGTGATAATAATTCCTTAATTAAAATTTCTATTTTGGTGGTAAAACGTTCAGCAACGGAAGTAAAAAAATTCCATCCCTCAACGCAGAAGCAAATGCTTTCACTATAAAAATGTATACTCACAAAATTAAGGAACAAATCTACAAAATTTTGATTTGCAACTTATTTTAATTGTGTCGTAACCGCAGCAGTATCTTAGGTAACTAAAGCCTTCATTAAGTAATTCGTCTGTTAATAATGAAATAGTTATGCAATAAAAATTTGCGACTATCTAGAAGCCGTAATAATCAATCACAATTATTAACGTACATTTTCTAACGAGGAAAAATGTTTAAATCTGTATTTCAATAATTTCTACAACAAAAAATTACTATATTTTAGTTATGACTCCAAAACATACACCAGAGTTGCAAATATTACACAAACCCAGTAAATTACGAATACAGTCACAACTGTTTTTAGATCCAAGGGTTTTGCGTCACCGTTAGCAGTACTTCGCTTATTTAACATTAAAGTGTAACTTTTTTCTACAGGAAACATTTTCAAATCCCTTGCCAATATTTTGATGTTTCGAAGGAGGCTAAATCTTTCATAATGTCGTCTCCATTTTGTGACAAGTCCAGATTCGTATAAACTTGCGAGATAGAACGAGTAAATTTTTAAGAAAGAATTCCGCTTCCCACTGTGAGGAGTTCGTTCTAAAAACACAGTATGAACGTCTCCTTGCAAAATAACTTTATCCGAAAACACACGAAGCATTGTTTCAATTTCTGTCACATGAAGTTCTTCACTAAAAACTGCAAAATGACTTGAAATCGTCAAATTTCCTCTTTCTGTAGAAATAACTTCTGACGTGAGAAGTCGAGGAAACCATTTCGTGATAAAAGATCGGGCTCCATCCAAAAACAACAATGAATCATTTAACCGTTTGTAAGATGCGGGATAAATAAACTCCTCGTTCCCAGTCAATAATTCTTCCAATAGGTAATCCCTCAATGAAGATATAAATTTACCGTTTAGACGAACGGGAGATGTTGTCAGCAAATACGGGGAAGTGTCAATTAATTCATCAATAGTGTTTGCAACTGGAGGGACAACAGATGAAGTCATAAACGAAAACAAAACTCCCTTGTAGGCATTTGTTAAAACGATTCCCATCAACAACCAAAGTGTGTAAATAATGACACTGTAAAAATTTGTATTTCGAAATAAATTTTCCAAAACAGTTAGACCTTGTTCCAAAAGTAGCGCTATAATTTCAAACATGTATTCAAATACAAGTAGTATGTTTCGTTTCTTTTTTATGAAAGAAATGAGAGTTAATGCAATGCAAGAAAATATGACTGTCAAAACTAGAACAAGCCATAGTCCAATTGAAAAAGGTTTCGTAAAGACGGAAATGTTCCAATGTTCTTTGTTCATGACAACGATGAATTTGTACGAAATAAATTCCTCTGCCGTGGTCAGCCATTCGTACTTCTCATGCTTTGAATTTTTGGAGAAAAATCTTTGGTTATCTTTAATTCCCGATCGGAGGGTAAACTTAATTTCATTTATATATTTCGCGGGTATTTTATTTAGAGCCGTGTAATTCAACACAGACATCAAAGTTATTTGAGTGCACAAAGTATAATGAAAAGATTCTAATAATCCATTTTTTCCTGCAGAACATGTTTCGGAAAATTTTTGAATTATTTTTAATAATATTTGGTATGGTAAATTTGGGTAATATGCGAAAACGGTTTGAACCGAAACACCGCGATTGTCTTTGTGTAATTTCTTCCAAAGTTTAAATAAAACATGGGGATTAGTATTCCTTGGGATAACGTGAAGACAGGAGTTTTCTGCAGGAGGATGTTTGCAACTTGATGACAACATTTTTATTTCATTTAGATTATCTACAGAGAGAAATATACCCGTTAAGTAACCATAGCGTAATTCATATACAAAGGACAAGAATGCTTCTCTGATGGTTTTATCTAGAAGGCTTCTGTTATGAATGAAAATAATATATTTAGGATTTTCATTAAAAAATATCCTAGATTTTAAATAATATTCTACAGTTTTGTATGTTGTATCTTCGGAGAGAAAATAAACTTGACAGAAGCAATGACTGTGTTTCGAACCGCGATCAATGCTGTGTCTCTCCATATTTATTGTTGAGTTAATAGTGAAATTTACTTTGATTCCCCAATTTTTGATTCCTGATAAATCGAATGAATATTTTTTGAAATTTGATGTGGGATTTTCAATAACGTACGAATTTGTAGAGCCGAAAATTTGCAAGTACTCTGGAATATTGAATGAAGATTTCAAAAATTGAGATTTTGGATGAAAATGTCCAGTCAGTCTCACCAGGCATTTTTTTAATATATTTTGAGAAAATTCAGAAATCGCAACAGAATTTACTACAGTTAATAAAGTTATTGCACATAATAGTGCCCTTATGTTCATTGTGTAGATAAAAGGATGACGAATCTTTTCTTGGACTGTAGTGACAAAGCTTCTGGCTTTTGTATCAGAGTCGTTCGCATTTGCTTGTACTAATGTTGCTAATTACTACTTATGTCCTGGGCAGAATATGCTTGTTTCTTTAAACGAAATCATTGAATGGTGTCAGCTACTATATGGGAATGTTGCGTCTGTTTGTCTTTCTGTATATATGTTCAAGGGATATTCCATAAACTATTTAGCAATTAGCAACCGTTGCTTGTTAGTTACATTTAAATATTTAATGCTCCACCAGTTTTGTATATACGGTGTTTGTTTTACTTTCGTGTCAATGTATAATTTGGTAGTTATTGCGATTTTGCAAGTATTAAAATATTGCAGTCATTGAAAGACATTTACACGTGAAAGTTTACAAATATTGGCAGACAATTAACATTATGACATGCATGCAAAAAAAGTTAATGAATCGATTGAAGTTGAAGTTGTAGCTCTGTTTATTCATTTATTACTGTAACTTCGACAAACACTTATCTGTCATTTAATAATTTTAGTCCATCAATAGGAGTATGGAGTTGAGTACATAGCCAGGAACCAAAATACCCAATACCCATGAGCATGGGTTTTTAGAGGGGTTTTGGGGTTCAAAAATTTAAAAAACGCACCCATCCGAGTTTCGGGGTTCCACAACGCAATTAAATGGATTACACTAACAAAAAAATGAATTTAGAAATTAATGCTTTTTAGTTTAAAAATCTAATGCAATATTCGAAACACTAAACACATAATGCCTGAAGAAAATTCTGGAATACCCATGGGTATTGTTTGTTATAGAAAAAAATGTGTTTTACGTTTCGTGTGCATAGCCAAACAAGCGTTTATAAATGATTAGGTATAAATTTTGAATGCATAAAGTAAGCAAGCGTAGCATACAAGTTGAAGTGTGTACAAATTCACTTGAGATAATTCTATTTGGTGTTGCATATTGTAATTATGAATATTTTTCCGTGTGTCAATGTCAATTCCAATCGGATATTTATAGGTTTGAAGCGTGGGGAGTGCATTAGCGATGTTTGGAAGCAGAATGACACAAAACGATCCGTGACATTCGTCATATAAGCCAATTTCGAAATATTGAGAAGGCAAAAAGGATGGAACGTGATGTTAAGGGGAGGCGCACCCCTACAACGTAAACCCTGCGACGATTTTGAACCCAGCGGAAAGTCAATGGGTCAAACACAACTGCTGTGACGTTCTAAAACCACTTTATATGAAAAAGAGAATCAGAAGTTATATGTAAGCATTTTGACGTCGTATAGTAACTCGTTCACGCCTTTATTTTACTCAATGGCATTTTCTATGGCTCTCCGTTTCCCCATGCATTTAGATAGGAAAAACAAACTCTAAATGAAATCGCATATTTCGAAACATTTTTGAAAAATGTATACCCACCTATAAAATGAAGAAAAAAATTCTGCATCGAACTTGGAGCGGCTTTTTGCCATTTTTCCTTTTTAATTATGAATAAAATTAAGAATTCGTCTTCTGCAATGTATTTCCCTACTCCACTAAAATTGAAATTTCTATTGGTAAAATTTACAAAATTTAAATTATCTCTTCCAAGTTCGATAGAGAAAAGTGTCTTGATTTTGTTTATTCAGACCGTTTTCCTCCGAATTGACCTGTGACCTCTGAAAAAGGGTGCGCCCCCCCTTAATGTATAAAGGAAGAAGAACCCTTGGTTGACGTAGTTTAATATTAGTTTACATTTAAGTTGAAATATTTAAGTTTAAGTGTGTAAATATTTCTTGAGGATTGTTTACTGGATCGAAATGTATTTCTTGATTGCCTGGAGAGAAGAGCTTTTCTTGTCAGCTGATCTGATTTTCCTCTCCTTAGAAATCAAGAATTCAAATTATATTTGGATGCACCTTGTCTTGCGTCAAATTATATTAATTGTACACACACTTGCCTGCAAACAATATTATTATTGACACCGCACAATGAAATATTGTTGACGTGAAGCGATGACAGATTACTAATGTCAGCATTATTTACAAAATTACAAATTTTGCGCGACTATTGATTATTTTTCGTTTTTTTATCTTCAACTTTGTTTAAAGTTTTTGAAATATCTTTGTTTATTCGTCTATACATTTTTCGAATATACACGTTTTCACTACCATTGCACCGTGCCCCAACAATCATATAACCTGGATACGCCCAACTGTGCATTCATGATTTGTGTAATTTATATGGGCAACAAATGTTTAAAAAAATTAAGATTGCTAGCCATGCACGAACCTAAAAGTATACGTTGTGTCGAAAAGCTATGTAGCTCTCATTAAAAAATTGAGTAGTAAAAAATACATCATGTCTAAATGTAAATAATAATGACTGATATAAATAGTATGTATTATGTAATACATATTGTGTATGTCTATTTGGCAAGATCAGCTTCGCTTGACTAGAATGACAATAAAGCTTATACAATGTAGCACTTATTAATATCTGCCTGTCGGAATATTATCATTTGCCAAAGCTCATTAGCTGCCGTTTAATATTAAGTATACTTTTGTTTTCACGTATGTTCATATTTTATGCTTGGTATTACTGAATAATATATACTGGTAACTTTTACGAGACAGCAATTAAATTGAAAAATCATCATTTAACTTTATTTTTCCTTTTATTGTACGCAAAATAAGAATTTTACTTATAATGTAAAGGATGATAGCTTGTAAACGGTTGTCGTTAAGTAGAAGATTATTACACAGTGTCTCTGTTACGTGATTACATCCTAAGAGAAAAAACTTATTTGCATTAACCAGGAAATCACTCGAAGCGATAAGTATTGCAATGTAGAAATAAAATAGGAAAGATGATACTCTGAAGTCTGAACAAGTATTTTCCGGATCGGTATTATGCATTATTCAGACTTCGGACATGTATTCAAAAACATGTTTTAGTGTTGCATTTTACATTCAAGAGTCTTTGGATTGTTGCGTTTCATGGCGAAAGCCATCAATTCCCAAAGATTTTTGGCACATATTTCCACATATTGAATATTGACTCAAACTTAAATTGGATTAGCCATACCTCGCATGTGGTAAAAAAATGTAACTCATTATTATCGTCTATATATCCATTCCAGTATTTATTTAATCAGGGAAACAGGAAATTAATTATTGATGCTTATGTATTGTCTAAAATTAGATACCTATTTTGTATTTTTGGTAATACTTCTAAAAGTAATTTGAGAATGATTGAAAGTATTATCCGGTCTTCTGGCCGATATGTACTTGAGATCAAAAAATATGAGCAGGTGAAAGAAGCTATCACTGAGGAACTTAAATGGTGCTTTCCTACCCAAATGAATGAACTAGAATTACTAAAAATAGCATATACAATATTTAATAATACTTGTCCTGATTATTTTAAGAACTATATAAAAAATGGCCCAAAAAATATTATATCTAAAACTACAAGAAATAAGACACTAAGAAAATGTCAAAGCATTTTGGAGCTAGAGCTTTAGTTGAGCAGGTGAATAGGGAATGGTTTGCATTACCAGTAAAAATAAGACAAGCCAAATCTGTCAATATCTTTAAAAAAGACTTATGTGAGTATCTATTAGAAAACCAAAAATCTGAATGTAAAAATGAGTTAGTTGATTTCAGTCATTATGACGAGACGATAAGTGAAGTGATAAAATATTGGAAGTAATCTTTGATGTAATTAATATGTGTGAAGTATGATAAATGCAACCCGTGTAATGTTAACAGAATTCCTGATTTGATAATGTGTTGATACGTTATGATTCTATGTAATTCGTAGATTAACAATGTGAAAACCTCATTACGAGGAAATTGTTGATCTCAAATAAATAAAATAAATATTTTGGGTTTCAGTGCATAAAACATATTTTCGAACATATTGTGGCATAAAAACCTTTTTATCACATATTTTTGCCTTTTTGAGTAGTAAAATGGAAAAAATGATGTTTTTGTACAACTAAAGCTCCGCTTACTATAAAGCTAAAATTTCCTGGTACAGAATGCATACATGCAAACCGACATCGTAGCTCTTTTCCATCTCTACTGGAAGAGTGTTGGTTGTGGATTGCCTACTAAAGTGCCTTCGACTAAACGGTCGCATAATTCTCTCCTAAGTCACCTACAAACCTGGATTGACAAGGAGGATCCAAATCAAAAATATTTAAGAATTGACAGTGGAAACCTCTTTTGCAATGTAAGTTAACTAAAAAGACATTTATATTTCAGCTCTGCACCAGGCGCTACGATTTTAAGCAATTAAGCCAATTGCAGCAACACATCAAATCTGCATTGCACAAGAGAAATGTCGTCAAACAGGACAACAAACCAGAAAGACAGATCTTATTATCAGAATCTCAAAATACAAGAAATCAATTTTTTGAAGATTTATGTGCTGCGTTTGTTGCAGCCGACATCCCCTGGACTAAACTTTCGAATCCGTTCGTGCGAAACTTTTTGGAAAAATACACAGATAAATCTATCCCTGATGAATTGACGCTGCGTTAATACTATTTAAAAAACATTTATTGCAATGTAAGTATACGAAGCAGATTTTGAAATCTGTTAAGCTATAATAATTAAACGGTCGTACGATCGTGATCGTATGTGCACATAAGATGCCGACTGTCACAAATTTAATCGACTACTTTAAAAATTGCAGAGTATCGATCGAATTCGTGATACAATCGGGAATTCACCTATTTGGTTATCGGTGGACGAAACAACAGACTCTAAAGGACGATATATTGCAAATGTACTTGTCGGAGCAATGAATAAGGACAAGTTTACTGAACCGTTCTTGCTGGTGATGTGCAAACAGTTGGAAAAAACCAACAACTCAACAATATTCCAACTCGTTTTGGATTCTTTCGGTATATTCCACAAAACTATTACAAACAGCTACCACTTAAATATCCCTTTTAAATAGTATGATTTTAAAAAGTTTATTTAATTATTTCTAGGTCTTCTTTGGCCAAACGCTGCACAGAATGTAATAAATTTTTTATTATTTTTAACCGACGGTGTAGCTTACATGAAAAAAGCAGGCAAAAATACTGTATCCTAACCTTCTTCATGTGACATGTCTGGCCCATGGAATCAATCGAGTTGCTGAAGAAATAAGAAGTCATTATCCTGAAGTGGATAAACTCATTGGTTCTGTGAAAGCAGTTTTCCGTAAATCTCCATCCAGAGTATGGAAGCATAGGGAAAAATATCCAGATCTGGAACTTCCTCCAGCTCCCATTTATACAAGGTGGGGTACTTGGTTAACTGCGGTAGGTTTTAACGCCAAAAATTGGCAGAAAGTGAAATCTGTTGTAGACGAGTTGAATTCTAGTGTTGCAAAATGCATTGAAACTTCTAAGGATTGTCTTGGAAGACCAACACTTCAAAACGAACTGTCGTATTTATCTGCCAATTTCACATTTTTGGAAAAGTTGCAGGAAAGAAAAATTGCGCTGAGTGAATCTATTTTAATAGTAACATCTGCACAAAATGAATTGAAACACGTCAAAGGAGACATCGGAAAAAAGATATATGAGAAAATCATAAAAGTAACCGACAAAAACAAGGACTTTACAAATTTGCAAAGGATATCTCATGTATTAGATGGCGAATCGAATTCAGAACATTTGCCCATTCATATTGATCCTGCAAAGTAGCTTGTTTTAAGTACGCTCCAATTACATCGGTTGAAGCAGAAAAAAGTTTCAGTATGCATACATATTTGTTAACCCAGAGAAGACGTCAAATGACCATGACGAACATAGAGATGTGTCTTGTTTCCCATTACGCTATGTTAGATTTTGATGTCAATGTGTAATTTGATGTTAAATATAGTGTAAAAGTTGATCATTAATTAAATATTCAGAATCTAAAGAACATATTTCAGAACATATTTTGGCGATTTTTAACACATATTTGCATACATATTTTTGAGTTTTAGGAAAATATATATCCGGAGTCTTTATATTAGTCAACTGATTTTTAATATAAAAATTACAATTATTCATTGACGAAGGCAGAGTTCTAATTTTGAAATTTGAGTCATAATTATTTTTTATCTTTATAAATAGCACTTGTATCTGAAGATTTTTGAGAATAGTCATCCCACGACATCCCAGTAGACGCTATCCAAGGTGGCATCATAATGATGCTTCAAAGGAGGATAACCTTGATATCAGACAATGATTTTTGGTCATTCTATTGCACATACCGATTTCAAACATTGTATTTCAAAAATCGTCTCATCCATCATTCTAATCAACCATTCAAAGCTGTAATAAAGTAGCCGAAGAATACATAATGAAGTCAGTAGTAAGTCGCTATTCGGTAATTTCCCCTAAAACAATTCCCCCAAGAGGGTATGTGCATGACAATTCACCAAAGTGTAAAAATGCAATTTTAGGTGTTAAGTGACATTTCCCCCAATTTGATGTGCTCGTAATAATACAATTGTTTTATTCAGTAATTTTTATGTTCAAATCAAAACAATCAAATCAAATCAATGAAGTTAATGTCAGTAAATTAACACCATATTTTATCAAAATATTTATTTTATATGGCTCCAAACACTTATTGGAAACTGCGCTGGCTTATCCCACGTAGCAATGTACATATTTTTCATATATTTAGTGAAACTTGCTAAGTCTGCATGCATAGTGATAGCCAAATCATCGTCAGAAGAATGATATTTATTATACACATATCCCTCAAACACTAACTTGTTTCCACCCCGTTGACTTTTCACAAAACGGCAGGGCCGGTAATTGGCACGTGCGAACCGTGCTACTGCACGGGGTCGCAGCGCTAGAGGGGAATTTGGGAACTTGCACTAGATATTTCCGAGAATTTATAAACCCAATACAATAGAAATCTTAAACTGTACCCCTTCTGTACTGTTTCGTATTAATGTAAGACTATTTTGAATTTGACGTTTTTCATATATTTGTACCTAAATTTAAATTTGATGTAGTTTGATACCAAATTTCCAATTACATGTACAATTTTATGAAAAAACGTCTAGCAATAAACGAAACAGTATGTATACGAATGTATGACTTAATGACTAATGACCATGCTTAATCCATGATACATTAAGCAGCGAAAAGCTTATACAATCGCTGACTTTTTAAAAAAGTGGCAATATGCGCGGACATTTTTTGATTGATTTTAGTGCATTTTCAGGATTGAATAATTTGTAGCTATCTTCAAATTTTTAACTCCAACATTGAAGTATAGATATAACCATCAATTTAAAAATGTAATAGGCAATAAACAAATTCAAAATGGTCACTTTCAAAGGGTCTCATTTTGGATGAGTATAAATTTTTGCACGGGGTCGCTAGAGAGCTGTGACCGGCCCTGACTAAACGTATACCAACACTCATGATGTGATTGTGCTTATTCAGACTCCGCAACTTTACTGACTTTAAAATGTCTTTACTGCCGTTGTTTATGCATGCGTTTGATTAGTCATTGAATGCAAAACCACCTTATCTTTTTTCAGTATTATCATAATTTGTATTACCAGTATGCATAGAAAATGCTTTTGGGTGAAATGTTACTCTTGGATTGAAAATGCATAATTTTCTTAATTTAGTTTTGGGTGATTTGCTTTAGGGGAGTTGTTTTGGGGGAAATTACCTAGAACCAGTAAGTCACCAAAAAGTGTTGATAAATAAGTTAGCAGCAGAATAACTACTCTGACTGTATATTATTTTTGATTTTTAAAAACAACCTATACTAAGCCAATATCATTTTAATCACCAATTCAGCAAACAAATTTCAAGAGGACGTAGCAGAGGATAACCTTGTCTTAACATCCGCTTTGCGTCGTAGCAATTTATCAGTATCAATATTAAATTGTACAAATATCCATATAGAAGCAACGCATCCACTTTAGTAGCAAGTTTGGTTTTTATTGCTGAGCTAGCAATTATTTTGAACTGTTTTCTTACATCTTACACATTAGTAAAACACAATAAAACAATTACTCCCCGAATAAAATCTTAATAATAAATAATTGAGACAAAATAATTTCAAAATAAAGTCATTTTAGAATTTTTGAACTTAATTAGTGAGGGTGGGTTAAAAATTTAGAAATGTTTGTAAGCTGCCGTTTTATTCTGCTCTTTGCAGTCGCCTATGTTGTAAAAAACCAACCTCATACAGTGGCTGCTTTTGAACATAAAGCAATATCCACAGATGAAAAAATTATTAACAAGGTAGAAACAGTTTTTCTAATTCAAATATATTTCGATTTATTTGTTTATTTAAAAAAAAGTGTCATTTAATTATAATCTTACACTTTCGATGTAAATGTGTAGAATGTCATTGCAGACGAATGCTTCTTGATAAGATTCTTTAATTTTGCTTCAGGACGCCCTGAGAGTTTCTGACGAACACTCGACATTACAATTGCACACTTTCGATGAAATTGCAAAGAGGTTGAAGCGTGAAGCACTGGATAAGGGAGTATCAGGTAGGAATCATTTTGGAAAAATTTTACCTCATACAGCGCCTTAATTTTTCATCCTAAAACTAGACTCGACTACAATAATAATGAAAAATAGTTTTTGAATAAATTCAGTTCTCTGCTGCATTTATTAAGTTAAACAAGAGAACTGAAGAGATTAGAGAACAACTCATTATCCCTTATTCAAAAGTAAATAAAATTGAAATTCTGTACAAGCTTTTTCCTCCCGAAAGAAGTGCAGTATTTTGGATTAGCAGCAACAATTACATTTTATACCGTAATAATTTACCCGCTACATGGAACGGTTGGTGTAGTCTGTAATTACCGTTTCACCGTACTTCGTTGCAGCAGGCCATGTATCATTTTGCCGCTTTGATTGTGGTGCAGAAAAAACGAGCTCCGACCAGCGACCCGTACGTAATAGTAGTAATGGTAGTAATTATCAACAACTCTATCAGGGGAAGTAGCTTTGTTAGAAATAAAAGGATCTAAATAATTTTTAATTTAGATATATTTTAGTGCCCCATGTTCAATATATCCCCCATATGGGGGGGGGGGGCTATATTGACCATTT
>JABASD010005725.1:0-11721 GCA_019776165.1 Pogonognathellus flavescens
CCAACTGAACAATATTTAAAAAATGAAATCAAATGGCGTCACAAGTTTATTTTGCCAAAAAATTTGGTACCCTCATTTAGTGCCAAAAACGTGGGTTTACCTTACTATTGGGAAATTGTGGAAATGGTCAAACTATTCTACTCACTCAAGGTAAATTAAAATCTTTACCTTTCCAGCGTATTACAAATGTACACAAGGGCGTATATATTATTTTGTAATGGGGGTGGGCTTGATTTGTCTTGGGGAGGGTCCGGAGGCCTAAAATAACAAAAGTTGAAAATTTGCCACGTAGCTCCCTATTTCCGGAATATGGGGGGAAGGCTATACCCATACGTAGACACCTATATCATAGTGAACATTAAACCGAGTAGTATTTTTGTACTTCTTCTTTAGGTTTTCATTACCCTGGCAGAAGGTGGACCCCCACTGAAAGGGGAAGTCCCGATAACAATTGGAACTGTAAATGAAGTTTGCGAAATTGAAGACACGATGCCTGATGTGAATGAAAACGTGACGAATTCTGGTAGTGGACTTTCTCCTTTTGAAAACTTTAGTCGTGGAGACTCCAGAAGAGCCTCGACTTCGTCACAAATGGGAGGACCGCTTCTACCCGCTTACTCTCAACTTTCCTTTTTTCTGGGGGGAAGTATGCTTTCCCTAAATTCAGTAGAAACACGTAAGCTGCATATTTTAACTCTTAACTAAATAATTTATTCATGAATGAGGGATCATTTTTGATTGCTTCGTTCTTCATTATATTCGTTTATAAATGCTATTTTGTGGAATCTAAGCAATAGGAGACTTAATTGGTGCAACATTTTGTAAACCAACAGTGCCTCCCACTTACGAAGACTGTATGAAGAAATAAATGATTCAGCCGTTACAAAAGACTTGACATCGGCTAAAACTTCTGCTGTTGCTGCATCGAAGATTTGCAGAGACGTAAAAATTTTCATTTACAACAATACATTCGGCAGGATTCTCTTTATTACACGTTACATGTATTATTATTATTATACGTTTTGTTGAGTGTATAATAAATAATAATTCATTTGAGTGATGTTGGATGTATTTAAAAAAATCATTTTTTTACGTCTCTGCCAATTCATCAGTTCCCATTCGACCGAGATGCGAAATGTGACAAGTTAGCGTGGAGCGTCAGTATTATAGTAATAAGTATGTAAACTTCGAAATTGTAATATTGTATCGTGTGTTTTATTTATTTTTAAATGAATCTGTATTTTGATTGTTTTGAAATATCAAATCTGCATTTAAAAAATAACAAAGTATTTCAAAACTATTTTATTCTTCTGCCCATTAAAAAGAATTTTTTCAAATGTATGTTATAGTTATTAAGCATCTGGGGGTGAGAAATAGGCAGTCTGAATTTGAAACGAAAGCATTTTGTGCAGCTTTGCCATGCTGGTGAGAAAAAGCTGTTATGCTAAGGATCGTACAACCTGTTGTAAAAAGCAAAAATACAAATGGCTTCACACATGCCGTAGAATTGGAGTGGCATATATTACTATATTATAATCATTATCTGTATTAAAAAAGAAGTGCAGTCTAAAAGGCTGAAATATAATGCAGCATAACAGCAACTGATATAGACAATCGTTGATTCACTGTTAATTACGACTAGAAATTTCGGTGGCAATATTTGGGCCTTGCTTAACACATCTCAGCTTTAGATGAGAATACATTTAACTCGCCTCATTCGCATGTAGTAGAGTAGAGATATAAATGTATATCATAGGTAATAAAATATATACTGTGCCTTGTCATTTTAGTCATTTATTAAGTAGTGTAAGCTACTTTATAAGTTTACGTCCGTCTGCTGAATAATATAGGACTCATTGGTCTGAAATCGTAATTTAATTTTTATTTCATATTCTATTTAGTATAGTTACTACTATAATGGACATACATTTGTACAATGTTATATTGTAAAAGCGTATTTATAATCTTACGCTCATTATGGATTATACAACGCATACGTAATATGATCTAGATCTCTATTACAACTCACATAATATTTTCACTTCACTATTACTTCTTTAAAAATAAACACATGTGGAGAAGACGGGGATTTTGATGAAAAACGGCACTTCATTTATTGATATGAGTTACCCAGAAGACAGACAGCTTCAATTTCAGCAAAGTTTACTATCAACATCCACTATTACTATATTATTATTATCGCATTCGTTTATATATTAAAAAGGCTTTTAGAAATACTCTGTGTACACGGCCGATATTTTTAGGGTTTTGATTGACAAAAATAATATCTTTTGCATTTATATATAAAAACTTGTTGAAAACATAATATGTCTGTAACCTAAAGAATTCTGGACTGTATGCTCTAATGGTCACCTTGGTGGACAAAAGCAAAAGTAGAGCGCGTGTATCCAGCTTTGTGTATAAAATGGGCCATTAGACATTCAGACTGTCAATCAATTGAAATAAGTAACTCTAATATAGTTATGATGCCTTAGATGAAGTATATTTACTCTAATAATTTATCCTTGTGTGTACAATTGAATTTTATTCATCAACTCAATCAAAAAATGAAAACAGAACTTTCTTTCTTATCTCAAAGCTTTCCTAACTGAAAACCGTTCAATTAGCGTTGATAAAGTTTTAACAAAAAATATCGGTTTTGAACATTAATGAAGTTTGCTTTTTTTGAAGTATAAGATATCGAGAGTTTAATTAATTTGTTTAATAAAGAGTTATTTTTTAAGATGAAGCTTTGTGTAAGAAGAACCGTGCAATTTTCTATTTTAAGTGTTTTAGTAATTTTTGTTGACTGTGACTCTGAAAACCCTTTGATCGAGTATTTAGAACACGAATGTTTGCCGACGCTGATTTTCATTTCCCAATCTTATGGATGCTCAGGTTTTCAATTACAAATAACATGTCTAATATTTATTCTGTTTGCAGTGCTTTATATTTATTAAAATGGCATTATGATGCATGCCAATCTTGATTCGTTTATTTTCAGAGGATTTCGTTTATTGGCAGATTTTCAAACATTTTTCAATTACTATTGAACATGACTACGTATTCTCGAAACGGCATGTAGGGGAAAGCTTAGAAAACTTATCTGAAAAATCATCAGTGGAAAGTATCCAACGGCAGAATTTGATTTACGTTCCTGCTTCTTTTGATGAAGTGCACGTCCTAATTGAAAGCGTAAATTTTATCATAATACAAAAGATGATGACATGTATTATAAATTTATAAATATTAAATAACAAATCTTAAAATTACATTTAAAGCTAATTAAAATTAAAATTGTGTTAGATAAGTGATCTACAAGAGCGAATAATTAAATCATCAACTTCGAATTACATTCATCACGACATTATCCTTATTTCCCCAATATCAGTTCAAAAAAATTCATCGGAAACTACAAAAGAATTGATTAGTAAATGGACAGACAGCTCTTTTTCTCAGGCGAAATTAAATTTAAACAGCAATTTGTATATATTCGTACCTACAACCGACTTTCCTTTCACTGGAAAACTTTTCGAGCTGTACGGTTTACGGGAGAGTCTAAATTACTATCAATATTTGACGCCCACGCAGTTCGGGAAAAAATTAAAAACTCGCAAAAATTTGCACAATGTCAAATTGAATATCGTTGCATCGGCAAGTTTATTGTATTCAGATGTTTTTTTTTTATTTTGACTGTAAGAGAAACATTTGGAAGTTTTTAGGCAATTAAAATTGTATTTGAAATTCACTTGTGAAATAAATCCAAAAAGAATGAATGAAATGTTTCCAAAGTTTCTGGCTTTCTGTAGAGGTGCTTTTCACACAGAATTTTATTTTTATGCAGAATCTTGAGGGCAACGTATTTCAAGCGAAGATAGTTCGTCTGAACGAAACATTGAAACTGGAATCTGGACTTAATGCTGAGCTCACACATTTTCTTATGGACTCTTTAAATTTTAGGTGAGAATTGAATTATTTTCCAATTCAAAGATTAATCTTGGAATTAATTTAAATTTTGTTTACAATACAGCATCAATGTGATCATTGAATCAATATGGCCCAACTTAAATAAGCACGGAGAGTGGATAGGCATGGGGAAACATTTAATTGAAGAAACTGGAGATATGATAATTTCTCAAAATGCATATTTGACTATCAGAGCTAAAAGTTTTGCCATTATGGTGCCACTTCCCATGCAAGTATCAAGGTTAGCAATTCTCAATGTACAATTAACCTTGTATATTTTAAATGTGTTTACTGATTTTATCTTAAAATAATATTAATAATGGCAAAATGATATCGATATTGATTTATTTGCCGATATTTATTTTTGCTCTATAACTACAGCTTTTCTGTATTTTTCCTCGGACCTCCGTCGAATTCGGGAAGCCATTTTTTCTTCGATCCATTTCATAAAGATTACTGGAGGATGCTATTTACAATGTCGATAATGTTTATTATATTTAGTTACATAATCCTTTTGTTCCCACAATACCCTACAATTAATTTCAATTGTGAGATAAATTTAAACAAAGATTCTTTTATGTGGATGATTGCATTCATTTGCCAGAAAGGTGAGTAAAAATCCTTGTTCAACCAAAATTGAAACATAGAAATGTATTCTAAAGTTATGTATTTCCAATAATTTGACGGTTATTTCAGCCTTTTTCACACATATAAGAATCCATAGTTAATGATTTTATAATTAAATCTAGGGTGGTACGAGTCTCCATACTCATTTCATTTACGACTGGCTCTCCTCTCAGCGATATTCATGTGCATGATTTCCTATGCCTGTTATTCCGCAATTTTATTCTCATTTTTATCAAAACCTCAAAGTCCCATTAGGACAATTGAAGAACTTTTACAAAAACCGATTCATTTATTTGGGGATAATAGTAGCGTAACTGTCCGACGGTTCCTAAAGGTACCGCCTAAACAGTTTTGATATTCGAAATTTCTAAGCATTATTTATTTATTCAAGTGCATGTAGAAAAAATTGTGAAAAATTATTTCAAAGAAGTAAAAAATTTCGATTTATAACCATCCAATAAGAAAATAACCTTTGATAATTATGTGGAAAATGCTTTTCAGATTTTATATTTAATCAGAAAAATTCACCTTGTTTATCCTATTTTTTATTTATGAAAAATCCTTATATTAAAAATAAAAATATTTGATTAGTGAACAGATCACAATCTGCTTTTTTAAATTAATAATTGATTACTATTTGCTAACTATTAGGGAGAAGAAGGGGTTCCGTCAATATTTCAAAACATTGATTCCAAAAATTTGATTTTTTCTTCGGTGAAATCCGCCACGGAAGAAATGGACATTCGTTATGCCAATAACCCATATGAATATGTTGCCCTTTTCTGTTACGACGAAGATTTTTATTACATGTCTCGCTTTACAATGAAGAAGGAAGACAAAGAAATCTGTCTTGTGAACTCAGTGCCTGCAGTAACAGGCGTGAGACATTCTATTGGAATGCTTTTGCGCAAAAACTCACCCTATCTCGAATTTTTTAATGCCAAGTAAGTTTTTAAATATTCATCTAATAAAAGGCTATGACTGTGTGTTAATCTTATATTGACACGGAAAATTTTCTAATTGAAAGATATAAGAAAATAAACTTTTTGTGTAGATTGCTTGTTTTAATTGAGTCTGGACTAATGAAACGCTATCAACTGAAATATAAGGAGTCCATTGTGCCTCTTTGTTCAAAGACAGTTGTCAATTCAGCAAAGGATTTAGGAATGCATGACGTTTTTTCCACGTTTTTAATTATTATGTTCGGTTTGATCGTCAGTGCTGCGATGGTTTTGCAAGAAATAATGTTTAAAAAGTTCACCGAATATGTCTTCTTCCATTTACTATCATGGCGGAATCGAAGCTTGAGGGCCAGATTTAGACGCAAAACTCGTTTGTGGAATATTTTGAAAGAAGCTCTTACCTTTCATTCATTTTTGCGCAAATAGAATTATAAACGGTATACTTTAACAAAAATTCCGAATAGAATGATCTGTTATTTTTAATAGGTATATTAAGTAACTATATTTCTATACTATTAAAAGCATTATTCAAACAATTTTTGCGCTGATCTAATTATATTAATCTAGGTCTCGTTTTTCAATCTGGAGGTTCCCCTTAAATTATTGAGGAAACCACATATGTATAGTTTTTCTCTCAATAGTGCAGTATATAATATTATAGCAAACCAAGCATTATTTTAGCTATATATTCATAGCGGTATAACAATTCATGGCAAAGACAATTAATAGCAAATAAATTTCAATACATCAAACATTATCATATTATATTCATGTGCAATATGTGATTTGATTATAATTTCGTTTTCATGCAAAATGGGTTTTTGTGGCCGTAAAGCACCTTTTTGCTGTTTTTTGCGTACGTCACGTACGCTTTTGGTTCTGACTTCTAAAAACAGCAACAATATCAATTATCAACAATAAATAACAATTATGTTGAAACATAAATGCGTTTATGGCCACGACTAATTGGTTTCTAATTTTAATTCTGTTTCGTAGTAATTTAGAATGTACTTCTTTAGAATTTAGAAGTTTGTTTCATTCATTTGCAATAATAGAGATAGACTCATGAATGACAAATATTTGTATCCAAACGTGATCTGTTTCTGCAGTGTATGAATAATTGCTTTTTAGTTGTTTAGGTGAGTTACCTGTTAGATGTCTATTACGAGATCTTGAAGTTTGTAAACCAAGACATATATTCAAACGATACTTTCATTATTCCACCAAATATCTTAAATTATCGCAGGTTAAGTGCACTGCTTCGTATACCTGTTCTGAAATTCTTGTTTTACCACCTAAAGTATTAAGTGCCAACATTACAAGTAGTACCATCATCAGAAACATTTTGGACAGCGAAAAATTATCTCTGTACAAATTGTATCAATCGGTTACAATTTCACAAAAATCGATCTTTGTCGCAATTTGCTTACGAAAACTATGATGGAGTTTACGCTAGTTCATTAAAAGCAAACATTTTATTGCATGGTTTCTTTTAAGCAGTCAAGAGTTTTTGGGTTTGTGTGGGTTTTTGTTCTTTGGGTTTTCATTCACTGTATTATTCAGGAAATTCAAGCTAAAGCAAGATTTCACCCATAAAATTAGTTATTGATGTTCTTTTTAGTATAAATATTACGTTATTTTGACAATATTAAATAATAAAAGTTATAATGATAGCAAAAATAGTGATCAAATTGGTTAAATACTGCTCATTTTAGCATAATTTAGTACTAGCAAGATTAAAGACCAAAAACCCAGGTTTTTATTTTTTGCTACCCAAAAACCGAACAAAAACCCAAAAACCTAAAACCCAGCTTTTTGTGTACCAGGTTTCCTGATCTCCTCACTCTTCCCACTCTTTACAATTTTTATTTACACGTGAGGAAAAGCAAGCAACAGAGTAATTATGACATTGGAATTTTGCAAGATAAAAATGAAGACGGATATTTTTCGAATAGTGCGTAGAACTCCTAAATGAACGCCAAATGTGTTTAGACTGCGTATTTTGCATCTGATTAAGGGACTTTTGTGTTGATTGCTTGTCATTATATGCAGACAGCGTTCTGATTGTTTAAATACATTGGATGCTACCAACAGTAGCACTATGCAATATCCCAAGCCACCATTAAAGATTAGTTGATACACGCCATAGTAAAAAATGGAAACTTTTTCCCGAAATCTAATCACACCAAAAAGGCCAAGAACGATTCCCACACTGCCTCCCATTATGTAAGACGGTAAAAGTAATCCTGTTGACGAGAAATTGAAGTACGAATTTAAAATCCGAAACATTTGAAAATATTTGAACCGATTTTCCTCTGAATCTCTTTTTCTGTTACACAAATTATAAAAATTATTAATTTCTGCTTTTATTTTACATTTAATTTGAAATATGAGTATTTTTATACTGACCCGAATAATATTTTCATCCATTGTACTGAAACAATCATATATATTTGTTGCAAATACACGCACCAAAGGATTATTCCAAACATTGACATTTTTGACAGCAGTTCAAATATCCAGAAAATTAAAAATGTGTAAATGTTTTGATATTGAATAGCAACCACGGAATAGTAGTATTGCTTTTGAGTTGGTACAACGGAGAATTGAGCCATGAATATTATCGAAGCAGATATGTAAACGAGGTAGTTGAAAAGCGTCAGAAGTTTCACAATATTCCATTTGCTTCTTTTTATATGAAGTCCTAAAAATAAATTATACAAATAAAAAGTTATATCAGTTATCAATTATCACCAAGGACGTACCGAGAGGGGGGCACTGGGGGCACGTGTCCCTCCCCCCCCCCCCCAAATTCCGGAAAAAAGGCAAAAAATGTATAAAAAATAGTAAAAAATCGCCAAAATTTTTGGTACTTTTGGCATATTTTAACCTAAATTGGCTTAATTTTTGGCGCTACGCACGAATATGAGACTCTTTTGGACTAATTGTAAGTTTATTGTGTGCCCCCACCAAATAAAAATCGTGGGTACGCCCTAGAT
Source organism: Pogonognathellus flavescens (assembly GCA_019776165.1). NCBI lineage: Eukaryota > Metazoa > Arthropoda > Collembola > Entomobryomorpha > Tomoceridae > Pogonognathellus > Pogonognathellus flavescens. The sequence continues at coordinate 8,555 of JABASD010005725.1, forward strand.
TATCGCTGAATTAAAATGGAGTAATCTAGCCACCACTTAAATTTTTTTCGAAAATGACAAATGTTTTCAGTGTCACATTAAAATTTTATTATTTTATTAAATAGATAATAAAGGATGAAAAATTTGCCTTGTAATTTTGTGTCAAGTATTATTAAGGCCTTGAGAAATCCCACGATTTCAGTTTTGTGAATTTCTGTACTGTTGAAAAGTACATAAGCCATGATATACAGGTAAGAGAAAAATGTCATCATTGTCAACTCTGGATAATTTTTCTCCTGTAATTTTATTTCAGCAGGTAATCTAATGAGAATAAATAATCCGCTGAGTAGGTAATGCCAGCCCCATAGATTCCAAATGAATAAATGAAACTTAGATTGGGCTACTGAAAAATGCTCCTCTTTTTTCTTCCATGCGAAAGGCAACACTTTTACAAATTCAAAAAACTGTATGGCTATTTTGATAAATCGAATTGAATTTTCACAAAACATTGTTTATTTCATGCGTGGATATTCCACATTCAATGCAAAATTTTTAATTATGTCAAAGTTGTTGGCTTATCTCTGACTGTTTATATGTACACTATTGAAGAAAAACAACAATTTTCTTAGCCGCCCCTTATAATATTAACACAGTTGGGTAGCTCTGCAATTAAATTTATTATGTGTAGAACCCTTTATTATTCCTTGCGAATATTTTGTAATTATTTTGTTAACTTGCTATTACCAATAAGGAGACGCATGCTTCTAATTTTCTGTTGCGGTTATATAAAATTTCGGATTAAGATTTCATTTGGTATAAAGCAGCAATTTTTAGTCTCGTTGTAAGAAATTGCTTTGTAATTAGAAGCTGTACTTAACTTAATTATGTTTAAGAACTCTTTATTCAGTCAGAAATTATTATACACTTCCATTTTATTAGTATATAACGTAGGTGCTTTATGTTTTAGGATGCAATCATAATAGAATTTCATTATGGTAAATTATCAATTAAACCAAGAATGCTACTTAAACTATTTTGTGTTTTTCATTGTCTCCAAGTATTCCACACGAAATTGGTGGAAAATGGCAGGAAGCTGTGATGTGGCATTATTTTTAGTTAGGTAAACAGTTATTAAACTAAATATTTAAACAATTTCGTTTGAGGAAGGTTGATGCTTCCTTTAGTTAGCTGACCCCAGAAACAAATAACAATTGAGGAAACAATTGAAACTTGAATCCGAATTTAATGATAATCTGTTATAACAAATTTAAATGTACTGATGGCATATACCGTACTCCCGCTATTAGTAGCTCAGGGATATTATTGTTTCAACCATTATTTTTATGAGATAACGCCGTTATTATCACCCACTGGGAAGTTATTGTGAACATGGGGGATTATATTCTGAACGCAAAATTTAATGTTCGCCACAAAATTTTCACAGGAAAAATGTTAATAATGTAGATATTCAATTCGTGCACGTTCATTTAACACCCATCCGTGCATTCTTTCTTTCAAATCTGGACCTTCAATGTCAGAAATTCTGTTTGCGACTGACTGTTCGAGAGCTATAAATAGTGGTGTGTAAAAATAGATAGTTAATAAGTATGGAATTATCTACATTTCTTTGTCTTATCTATTTTACATTGAATATGTAATGAAACTTGAACTTGACCATGGGATGCATGGGGTAATATTTTGAACATGGGAGGTTATTGTTTGGAGAGGAAATATTCGGATAAAATGTCGAATTAAGTTCCCACTGGGTGGCTATTTTGACATGGCCTCCTACTGAAGGGAGTACGGTATGAATATATTATATAATATAATTATATGAACTCAAGTTATTTAGGCTTTTACTAAAAGCTTTTATTTCTATAATTCATTCATTTTTAGTGAGGAAGTTCTACTTTACCTTAAGATTATACTTAATACTAATGTCTATTTCATTCTTGGGTATTTAGGGAAATTATTTTCATTTCAAGTTTGATGAATGGAAGAGAGATACGAAAGCTAGAAAATTGCTTATTCTTCTTAAATGGCAATAATGATTGGCTTGATTTTCAATTCGTAGAAATACTCGTTTTTTGAAATCGTCCCTGCTGATATAACAGTATTTATTTTTAAATTCCCAGTATACATATATGCATATGCAATGATAAATTATTGTGGTAAGTATGTGACATCATTTTTATTTTTGTTGAGTTTCACATTTTACACCTCAGAGTATGTATGTATATATGTACACACGTAATAAGTAAATACATATTATATGGACCATGAAGACCAACTCACAGTCCACTGCAGTCCATTGATGAGTCCATGTGTCGTTACGATGACTCTCCAATAAGTATTAAATTATCATCTCATCGTAATGTTGATGTGCTAAAACGCATGTGTTGTATTGATAGTAACAAATTATGATATTATTATGTTATCATTATCATGTTATAATTGAAATGTAAACGTTATGGTGTACAGGTATATGTATATTATGTTAAAATTTGATGTTATCATTCAGTTGTTGCAAGTTTGAGAGAAGAACGTCGCAAAATTATAAATTTTTGGCTGTACGACGAAATATTATACATATTAATAATTATTTAATAAAAATTGAATAAACCAGTATCCGATGTTATTATGAACAATAAAGAGCCATAATACACTATTTCCATAAATGCAAAGAAATTATTTTTCTTTAGTATCATGAGCATTTTCTTAAATGTTTAAAAGTTTCTTCTTCATTATAGTCACTAATAATTATCCGTATATGTACATTCAGTACATGCTACAATTATGAAATAAATTAAGACTACCATGAAATAAAATATACACTTTATACACATTGAGTGTAGTTATTGTTTTAATAGTTGTGTGAGAATGCTAAAAATCTTCAAACTGTGAGTATAATTTTTAGGCACAGTACCGTCATAACATTGTATATCAAGTTTAACATCAACAATAATAATCATTGGTAATAGTAATAAATTACACAGAAAACGCGTAAATGAACCTTCACGTTATTATCCGCACCATGAGGCATGTATGAGAGCTTTATATTTGCTTTACACGCAATAATATAATATTACACAGTTCTTTACAAACAATAACGTACGTATAGCCAAATGAGTAACCTAAATCGCGGAAAATGAAACGAATGCCCATATTTGATGATAGTCAATAACACA